>JANAVB010026020.1:0-117500 GCA_029216955.1 Iris pallida | reverse complement strand
GATCTAAAACAATCGCAATCAGACTCAAATACTAGAAAAATCTAAACTATACCTCAAACTCCAACAGCCTCCGGTGGCTATCGGCCCAATGCCGCTGCCTATCCTGCGCCACCCGAAGTCTATCTCTGATAACCTTGACCTTCTCTGCAGCATCCACTACCATCTCAGGGCCAAGCAAAACCCTCTCGCCGACATCATCCCAAGACAAGGGAGTACGACACCTCCGTTCGTATAGAGCCTCGAAAGGTGATATCTCTATACTGGCTTGGTAGCTGTTGTTATAAGCAAACTCTACCAAGTGAAGGTGGTCCTCCCAAGATCCCACGAAGTCCAAGACACAGGTACGAAGCATATCCTCGAGGGTCTAAATCGTCCTCTCCGACTGCCCGTCTGTCTGGGGGTGGTATGCGGTACTGAACTTGAGCGATGTGCCCAAGATAAGCTGCAAACTCCTCCAGAAGTAGGAAGTGAATCGGCTGTCCCGATCCGAGACTATACTCACTGGAACCCCGTGCAATCGGACTATCTGCCGTACGTACATCTCGGCCAACCTCTCCGTAGACAAACCCACCTTGAAAGGCAAAAAATGGGCCGATTTGGTCAATCGATCAACAATAACCCAAATCGTATCCTTCCCTCCTGGAGAGCGCGGAACCCCAGATACAAAGTCTATAGTGATATGCTCCCACTTCCACTGAGGAATGGGTAGTGGCTGGAGCAATCCATCGGGTCTCTGCCTTCCGGCTTTCACCTGCTGGCACACCAAGCATCTAGAAATGAACTGAGCCACCTCGCGCTTCATGCCATACCACCAAACATGCTGTCTCAAGTCTCTATACAACTTGTTGGCCCCAGGATGCATAGAGTACTGAGAATGATGCGCCTCCTGAAGAACCTCCTCCCGAAGTCCTCTACTCGGCACGCACAATCTGGTACCATGCCTCAACGACCCATCTCCCGCTATAGAAAACTCATCCAACAGTCCTGCCCGGACCTGCTCCCTGATGACCCTCAGAGCCTCATTCTCAAACTGAGCTGCCCTGACTCTGTCCATCAGCTCTGACTGCACTTGGAGACCCCACATCTGTACCTCGAACCCAGGAACTATCACCTTTATGCCCAAGCTCTCCATATCTGCTAGAAGGTGACGATCCATCGTCAAACACATGGCCACGGGATACCTGCTCAAAGCATTCGCAACTATGTTGGCCTTCCCCGGATGGTACTGTAAGGATATATCAAAATCCTTCATCAGCTCTAACCATCACCTCTGTCTCATATAAAGCTCCTTCTGGGTAAACACGTACTTCAAGCTCTTGTGGTCAGTGTAAATCTCCACACGCTCTCCGTACAAATAGTGTTTCCACAGCTTCAAAGTAAAGATGACCACTGCCAGCTCCAGATCGTGGGTAGGGTAGTTCCTCTTATGAGGACGTAACTTCCTAGATGCATAGGCAATCACCTTCCCGTGCTGCTGAAGTACACAACCCAAACCCCGTCCTGAAGCGTCACTGTAGATCGTATAACCACCAGATCCAGATGGCAGCGTCAAGATAGGAGCTGTAGTCAACCTCGCCTTCAGCTCCTCAAAGGCGGCCTGACACTCCTCGGACCAAACAAACTCCTCGTCTTTTCTGGTAAGTCGGGTCATCGGCTGGGCAATCCTGGAAAAGTCCTGCACGAACCTCCGATAATAACCTGCCAGACCCAGAAAACTCTGAACCTCTGCTACTGAGCTCAGCGTAGACTCCACTGCAGAAATCTTCTTCGGATCCACTAAAATCCCCTCGCCAGAGACAACATGGCCTAGGAACTCCACACGATCCAAGAAGAACTCGTACTTGGACAGCTTCCCATACAGCTGCTCCCTCTTGAGAGTGTCTAGCACAATCCTCAGGTGCTCCTCTGGTGTCTTCGAATAGATGAGAATGTCATCAATGAAGACCACCACGAACTTGTCAAGGTACTGATGAAATACCTTGTTCATCAAGTTTATGAATACCGTCGGGGCGTTGGTCAACCCAAACGGCATGACGGTATACTCATACTGGCTATAGCGAGTCCAAAATGCAGTCTTCGAAATGTCATCCCGCTTCACCTTCAACTGATGGTACCCGATACGCAAGTCGATCTTCGAGAACACCCTCGCCTTGCTCAACTGGTCGAACAAGTCATTAATCCTTGGCAAAGGATACTTGTTCTTAATGGTAAGGTTGTTGAGCGCCCTGTAATCAATGCACATACGTACCGTCTTCTTCGGGACGAAAAGAACTGGCGTGCCCCAAGGTGAAGAACTAGATCGAATAAAGCCCTTGTCCTCCAGCTCATTAACCTGTTTCTTCAGTTCCGCTAACTCACTGTTGTTGATTCTATAGTCGTTCTGAGAGATATTCTCAGCACCCGGCACTAGGTCTATAGAAAACTCAATATCACGATCTGGCGGCATCCCGGGCAACTCCTCGAGAAAGACATCCAAGAACTCAGCAATAAGTGGATGTGGCAACACCGGCCCCGCCAACAATGCTCCGCAGAATCCATCTCCTGGCTCCGCTACACCCCTGGTGAACTCAAACTCCGGCTCTCCCGGCGGCCTGAACAGAATCCTGCCCCCTCTACAGTCTATGCTAGCATGGTGCATGCTCAACCAGTCCATACCGAGTACCACATCGTAGCTCGGAAGTGCTATTATGAGCAAACACGCACTCAGCTCCCGGCCTCTCAAAGAAACTCTCCGTCCCTTGCAAACATTATTAACCAGGATGATGCCATTCCCAGTCATAATCTTGCAAGTCCTACCAAGATACTCAGCAATGATATTGTGCCTAAGAGCAAAAGAAACAGACACAAAACTGTGCGTAGCACCAGAATCAAACAAGGCTAAAGCTGGAAAAGAATCGAGCAGAACAGAACCTGCGACAACATCTGCAATAGGCTCCATCTCCTCGGCTGCAAGAGCAAAGGCTCTACCCTGAACACCCCTCTGCTGGCGGTGCTGGACAAACTACTGCTGCTGGGTCGGAAGTGGACCCCGCTGCTGAACTACAGGTACACCAGCTGGTGCCCTCGGAACAGGTGCCCTCTGAGCTGCTCCAGCAACACGGGAGTTCTTGGGACACTCCCGCATCTGATGCCCAGCGGCACCACAAAAGAGACACAAACCCAGCCTCCTCCTGCAGAACTCAAAGAGAAGACCGGACTTCTTGCAGTAGTGGCACAGAGGATCATCCTGCCCCGGACGCTGCTGAACCCTCTAGACAGGTGCCCTGGCCTGCACCTGCTGCTGATGATGCTGGAACGGCTGATGCTGAAGCTGAGGGAGCTTAGCAGCTCCCGCGCTGCTACTGCCCCCCGAAAATAACTCACGATCCCTCTTCGGCTTCAAGCCCCACTCTCTCTCCACCTTCCGAGCCTCCGCATAGACCTCTGCATATGTCGCATAGAAGGAAGGGATCAGGATCTTGATATCCCATGTCAATCCCTCCCGGAAGCGCTCTGCTCGGATCACTGGACTCACCATGTACTCGGCGTATCGGCTCAGCCGACCGAACTCCGCCGTATACTCCTCCACAGTCATACTGCCCTGTTGCAAGTTCTGAAACTACCGCACTAGGCCGATCTTGTTTGTGGGGGAAAAGAACTTCTCTCTGAACAGGGCCCGAAACTCAGTCCAAGTGTGGCCCTCTCCTGCAAGAGCCGGCTCATTTCGGAACCATGTCCGGGCAACATCTAATAACTGTAAGCCATCCGCCTCGACCTTCAGGTCGTCTGCCAGGAGGGAGGCCCTCATCTGATGCTGGATATCCTCGAGCTAGTCATCAGCATATACAATGCCCTCGGTCCCTCTGAAATCCCTCGGACCCATCTTCTTGAAAGCCTGGATGTCTCCGGGCTTCTGCTGCTGCACCTCCCGCTGTGGAGCCCCACGCTCCACCGTAGCCAGGGCCAACCTTTGGGCATCCTCCATGCCCTGGCGCATGGCCTCAGTCTGTCTTATTTGTGCCTTGTGCTGGGCCCGCTGGGACTCCAGCACCTGCTGAAAGAATGCGAGCATCTGCCCCATGTCTATGGACAGAGGAGGCAACGAAAGAATAGCTCCCACCACCGGCGGAGGAGTCCCCTGCTGAGGAGGAGGAGGAACGCCCCCGACAGCTCCCGTCGTAGCCCCCGGCACTGCAGGAAGAGCACCCACAGTGACCCCAGGGACAGTCATCAAAAGCACTGGAGGAGTACCCCCAAGAGCCCCTACTGAAGTCCCAACTGCAGGGGAAGTGACTGGAGCCTGTCCGCCAGAGGTAACAGACCTCTCCGTCTCCCCGTGCTCCTCACCGGGAGAATGAGTCATAACCATCCTGGAGACAGATTGAAAGGAAGATATCAATATGGCACAAGAAAGATTATATCAAAGGAGGACAACTAGAATACATTAAATCAATATCAAAGAAGGTAAGCAAGATAAGCAAGGAAAGATCCTACTGTGATTGAGTACTCTTAGCCTACTACCTCCTATATATAACACATGCTCATAGTCAACACTCTAAGACGAGTGCTGCTACGACATCGCACTAATTACGACTTCAGGACCTGCATGGACCACCACTAAAAACGTGTCACGATCTGCACCCGCTGTAAGGGCACGTGTGCGTAACAACGCCCAACCCACACCGTAAAAACGGTGTAGAATGCTGTAGCTTTACTACTCTAACAACAGTTTATATAATAACAAAAACCTGTCGAGAATATGGTCAACTCCGAACGGAGGACAAGCAATGATAATGTATGAGTACTCAATCACAACTCTAAGATGATAAAGTAAAGACTGAAAGATAAAGACAACATGACAATAAAATATAACCTGTCAAGTCTAAACACAAAGAATATACAAGTCTAAGTCCAAAGTCTCTAATACAAGCCGAAATAATAACAGTCCCAAGAGTGACTGGAGACAAGGTCCAGTACAAAAACCTACTCTATCTACAGGATAGGCGGTATCTCGCTCTGCAGTACTGCACCCTGTGGATCTAGGGTATCTGTCTCTAAACCCACTACGTCCGGTGGACCGTAGTAAGTGTAATAATAGTCCTCCTCTGCATCTGTAATATTTTTAACATATCCGGTCAGGATGGAACGAGTACATATATCTCATAACAGATCTCAAGATAGGATAAAAGCCATAAGACTGTAAATAGAGCATATACAATGAAATCATGGAGTGTACATGTATGTATCATGGCATGGTAAGCTGTAGAGCTAGAGCTAGAACAGAAAAGTAGAACTGATCATGGTATGTACACAAATCAAGGTAAGCCATCTATCCAATGTGTGTGAGTAGTAGTTTCAACTTGTGATCGGCTTGGGTACTTGTAAGAACTGGCCTGGCTAGTCATAAGTACGGTATATGATTAACACTGTTCAAGAATGCAAAATGGATTTGATCATAGGCATACGCTACTACTCCCCCAACCCCAACTGGTAGAATGGATCCAAACAGGACACGTCACTACACGGGATTCTATGAGAAGAGAGCAAGTCTTCTCTAGAATCAGTGACCACATATTGCGCAAGAGCTACAAGGAAGCTTGCACAATACATCCCAAGCTAACAAGGAGAAACATCTCTCGTCGAGATCCAGGAATACCAATCCGTGAGAACCATGTGTCAGGAACAAGTATATCTACACTAAGTACATAAATTATAACAGTTATCATAAATTGGAAAAAAGTTATCAGAGAATTTACTCGCCTGTGATATGATATAATATGTCAACTGGATCCAATGCAGCATCTCGAGGATCTATAGAGAACAAGACGTATCAATACTATGTTTAGGAAGTAAAGTCAAATCAAATTAAACCCTATTAAGTTATTCTAGGTCAAGACAAGTCTAGTTAAGTCAAACCTGGTCATAGGAGAACATTGGAAGTCAACCCGTATCAAACTAGGTAGAAAGTTGACTTACAGTTGACTTTTGGTCAACTGGTCAACTCTACGTCAACCCTAGGTCAATGGTGACTAACAGTTGACTTTTGGTCAACTGTTCAAGTCTAATAGAATTTGGGACTAAATTGGGTAAAGTGTTGACCCATAGTTGACTTTTGGTCTAAAAAGTCAACCGTGGTCAACCAAGGTCAAGACTAGGTCTAGGCGACTATTTCTAACCATTACCAACTCTTACAACCCATATCCGAATCCATCTTGAACTCCGAAACTCATATCTTGTCCATAGGCCAATATCTTAAATTTACCCTTTACAAGGGTAAATTCCTAACCTAGCCCAATACCAAGTTAGCCTACCTACGCTTGGTATTTCGACCCGTGCTTCCTAGGGTAGTAGGATACTAGCCTATACATTCATTACCTACCAAGCTTCCTAGGTAGAGTGGACATCCAGTCCATCTTACGGCCTATTGCCGATTATCTTGAATATCTCAAGATACGCAATGGTACGGTACGATACCATCGTCCTACTCCCACACGATACCCCGATTTCAACTCGGGAGCCTACCCACAAAATCTAATTCACATAATCTAGGTCTCCTCCAAGTTTCAACGCGTTCCGACACTCGGAGTCCAATTTCACCCCTTCACCAAATCTGATTCACTCAATCTCCTCTAAATTCGATTTCCTACATTCCTACACTACTATCCTTCTTTCTCCTTCTCCTTCCCTTTTTCCCTTCCCTTCTTCTTATTCTTATTTCTTATTCTCCTTCTCCTAATTCTTCTTCTAATTCTCCTTCTAATTCTCCTTCTAATTCCTCTTCTTATTCCTCCTCTAATTCTTCTTCTCATTCTTCTTCTCATTCCTATTCTAATTCTTCTTCTTCTAATTCTTCCATTTCTTCTTCTTCTTCTTCTAATTCTTCCAATTCTTCTTCTTCTTCTTCTAATCCTTCTTCTTCTAATTCTTCCAATTCTTCTTCTTCCCCATCTTTTTATTATCTCCCCCCTTCACCCTATCTAACTGCTGCTGCTGCCCTTGCTTTTGCTGCTGCCGCAAGTGCTAATGCTGCTGCTACTTTTGCTGGTGCTGCTGCTACAGCTACTACTAACTGCTGCTGCTGCTGTTGGCTTGTGGGGGGGGGGGGGGGGGCAGCAGCTCCATTCCCTCTCCCCCCCCACAGCAGCTGCTGCTGTTGTTTCTTATTCTCTTCATCCCCTACTTCTTCCTCTCCTCTAACTACTCCTTCCTCTCTCTCTCTCTATATATATCTATATATATATATCTATCTAGCTATCTATATATATACACACACACATCTATATATGTAAATACATACACACACTCACATATCTATATATATATATATATAATACATACACACACATGTCTATATATATATAAATACATACACACACTCTCACTCAAACACACTCTCACACACACACACTCTCATGACACCACCACCACCACCACTCTCCTCTACACACACACACAAATACATATAAATATATATACACATATATATATATACACTCTAAAAAGGAAAAACCCCTAATCAATTCCTTAAACTAGTTTTTAGGAAAACCTACAAAATCTATTGTCAAAGTGTAGAGGGTGGTCTCCTCTACACTTATTGTGAAGGGAATAAATGCAAAAGAGGGAATTAATGAGAGTTAAGAGCTTACCTAATTTGTGGTCTTCTCTTGAGAAGAAAGAGCTTCAAAAAAAAGAAATGGAGAGAGAGAGAGATGTTGCTTAGGAGTGAAGCAAAGGGGAGGGGGTTGCTCCACTTGTGGCCAGCCATGGGGGGGGGACCTTAGTGGGTTTGGGTGGAGACCCATTAAGCCCCCAACGCATTAGACTTAGTTTGGTTCGGTTCGGGTTTGGTTTGGTTCGGTTTGACTCTAATTGACTAATTAAGTCTCTAAATGACTAGTTAAGCCATGGGAGTATGGTTTATTGGTTTCTATCCTAGTTAGGATGGCATGTGGGCCAAACCCAGCTAGTATGTGGGTCCCACTAGGGTCCAGACTACCCGGGTCTCCAACTTAAGTCCAAATTGGATAAAATTCAAACTAAATCAAACAAATCTCTAAAAATCCTATAAAATCAAATAAAATTCCCAAAAATTATAAAACTTGAAAAATGATGAAAATACCCCTAATTCGAAAATTGGGGGTGACAAACTCTTCCATCATGTTCATTTTAAACTCACTCTGCATACACTTAGAAAAATCTTGATAGAGAGATTCATTAGTAGAACCAAAAATAATGTCGTCAACATAAATTTGTACTAATAAATGATTATTATTCAAAGATTTTATGAAAAGTGTTGTATGAACCTTGTCTCGTGAAAAACCATTTTCAAGTAGAAAAGAGCTTCAACAGTCTTACCAAGCACGAGAGGTTTGTTTGAGTCCGTATAAGGCTTTCTTTAACTTAAAAACATATTCATGGTTTTTAAAATCAGTAAAACCAGGAAGTTGAGCAACATAAACTTCTTCTTTTATAAAACTATTTTAAAAAGCACTTTTAACATCTATTTGAAATAGTTTAAAATTATGAAAATGCACAAAAGCGCATAACATGTGAATGGATTCTAAATATGCAATTGGGGCATATGTCTCTTCGTAGTTGATACCTTCCTCTTGGTTGTATCCTTGAGCTACGAGTCGAGCCTTGTTATGTGTGACTAAACCATTCTCATTAAGTTTATTTCAGAATACCCATCGAGTGCCAATTACCAGATGGTCAATGGGCTCGGGAACCAGTTCCCAAACTTGATTCCTTTCAAATTGGTTCAATTCCTCTTGCATAGCATATAACCAATAATTATCACTACAAGCTTCTTCTATGTTTTTAAGCTCTAGTTATGAAATAAATGCTACACTAGAAGCTATATCTCTAGTAGAGGAACAAGTACTTACATCTTTTGTAATCTCACCTATTACCAAGTCCTTGGGGTGGTTAGGCATGAACTTTATCTTCTTTTGTAGACTGTCCAAGTAGCTAGTTCCGGGTTCCGCTTCGGTAGGTACTTTTCTTGGTGTACCGTGCTCCTCATCGTCACTATCGTTGTTCGTCTTACTGTTCATCTCATCGAAGGTGACGTTGATTGATTCTTCAATTGATATTGATTTCTTGTTAAAGACTTGATAACCTTTGCTCTTAGCCGTATAACCTAGAAAAATACCTTCATCGACTTTCGAGTCAAATTTGTCCAAATTATCTTTTGTATTCAAAATGAAAGATTTGCAACCAAATTTTTAAAAATAAGAAACAGAGGGGGTCCTATTAAACCATAGTTCATAGGGATTCTTCTTCGATTTAGGTCTGATTAGAACTATATTCAAAATATAGCATGCTGTATTGATAACTTCAATCCAAAAATATTTAGGTAGGTTAAACTGTTTTAACATAACTCTAGCCATTTTGCTAAGAGTTTTGTTCTTACGTTCTACAATGTCATTTTGTTGTGGAGCCCTAGTGTCACGACCCGCACCAAGTGTAAGGGCACGATAAGTGGGTACGTCCAGCCTACGTCGTAGTATCGGCGGTAGAATGCTGTCCTAGGTCACAACATATAACATAATGTGAATATGCTCCGATAGGAGAACAATATATAGAGTACAACTCAATCACCATATCTAAGATGGAATAGAAGATAAGATAATCTCAACAGAGAGTCACAATATGAATAATAAGTCTCGGTGTAAACCATACCATAAATAATATCTCAATACAATCTCAATGCCTCATAAAGCTAGATAAAAAAAAGTCTAGACTAAGCTAATGGCAAGTCCTCAGTGACTACTGGATCCTGCTGAGGGTCCAGGTCACCCGTGTTAACTAGGCCTGCTCCATAGTAAGTATCGCAACAATCCTCATCATCTGTAATATTGTCAACGGTCCAGTCGGGATAGGAACAAATACATATCTCTCGTACAGATCATAATATGAAAGGAAATATGAAACAAGCTATAGAATAATATACATAAACTGCTGTAAAGAAATAAGACTGTAAAAGAGAACATGATATATGGAAATAGATATACATGATATAATAAGAAAACTGAACTAACTACGTAATTTATAGCACATGTTTGGTTATGTAAACAGGCTTCGGTTATACATGACTTAAATCTAATTTAGAGTTGTACATGATAAGTGTGTAGATCACATAACCAAATAAATACTCCCTCTGCCCCAATCAGTACACAAGGATCTCTCCAGCATATGTTATTGCACATGAAAGTTAGTGTTTCACATGGATAGCTAGTCCACATGAACACTAGGTTATACATGAAGGCTCACATGATCATGATTGTACATGAATGTCATATGAGTATACATGAATAAATACTAATACGTAGAGTAGACGATGCACATGATAATGTTTATGAGCACAATATACCCGATGTATCCGAAGGGATAACATCACAAGAAGAGATCCATATAGTACTAATCCGTGATAACATCGTGACAACAACAAGTAAACTAGTCTATAACAAGTAAATATGTCCAAGCAAGAATGAAACGGTCAGAGAATGTACTCGCCTGGCAATCCAAGCTACTGATGAGGAAGTGTAACTGAACTGGATTGATGTTGTAAACCTCCTAAATTTTTACTACGATTTTTTTAATATTTTTATACTTTATATTTACACGTTGCATACAAGTTCGCATTTTGCGTAGCATGTGAGATTTGCATTTCGTATTGCTCGACAAAGTGCGAATATGTGTCGAGCTACATATTTTAGAAAAATATATTTATTATAAATTTTATTTTAATAGGAAAGTACATTTTCAAATAAATGGGATAAATAATTTCTTTTGTATAAAAGAGTTATTTCGGTCGTCGTTTAAAAATAAATAGTAATTTGAAAATTTTGGTTTATATGAAATGTTTCCAAATGTTTTACAAAAGGTGGAATTTGTTTAATAATAAAGTTGTTAATTATAAAACCTAGTTTATGATTTAATATTTAAGTATTTATCGTGATTTTCGAAATTAATTATTACCATATTTATTTAATTATCAAAATAATATTTGGAATTTTATTAATGATAATATTTGATTAAATATGGTAGTTTAAATTGGAAAAGATTTTATTGACTTTATTTAAAAAATAGTTTAAATTAAGGCTAGAATTTATCTAGATTTGATTTGATTTGGGTTGGGTTATTTTAAATCAGTTTAAATTAATAGGAGATTATCTATTGGGGATTTGAATAAATCCCAATCCCTATCCAACTGGGAATTCCCACCTCCTATAAAAGGAGAGGTACTCCTCCAGAAATTTTGGGATCCACAGCAGATGTGCATCGTGTCTGTGTCACATATTCTTATTCCAAGTTTACATTTACAAGTCGTCATCACCGTGTCGGACACACCCGACAATACATCTCCTACTTCTCTCTGCCATTCTCCCGACACCACCACCGTCGTCATCTCTGTCATCATCGGCATCATCCCCTTCGTCTCCCCATCGAGCGAAGCCATCAGCAACAACCACCATGCTTCTCCCCGACACAACCAAACCACCACCAAAACTTTCGCCCACGAGGCACCCCCATCACCGCCGTCGTCGACACCCAACTTCATCACCAACTTCATCAGAGAACCCAATCCATCGACCAAACCACCAGGAACCCCGTCACCACCACCCACGGCACCGCCGCACTCACGATCGCCACCACCCAAGACGAGAAAGAGAATGAAACCCTAAACTCACCTCGCCTCCGCCGGCGCGGGAGAACCCACCGTTGAGTCTCGTCGCCGCCTCCAGATCGACAGTTCCGCGCGTGCCATAATCTCCGCCAGCGTCCTCCTCCAGTCGCACCTTCGCGCGTGGACCACCTTCGTCGCCTCCGCTGGTAACCCCCAGCGTCGCTCCCCTCCGACGTTCTTTCCACCGTCGCCGCCACGAAGACCCGGAGCCGCCTGTCCGCCGACCTCCTCCGGAGAGATCGGCCATCCCGGCCTGCCTCTCCATTCCGCAACCCTAGCCACCGCACGAGCCATCTTCTCCGCCTCACCCGTCCACGGAGCACCACTCCACGCCGGCAGAGCACCGCCAGGCCGAGCGCCTGACCACCGGAGCTCCGCCGCCTCCTTCCGCCATGTCCGCCGCCTGCATCTCCGCTTCACCCCCGCGCACCGTCTCTCTTTCCGGTGAGAACTCCATCTCTCACTCTCTCTCTCTCTGTAGTTGATTTTTGGGGGTGAAATCGATTTTGAGGGAGGAAGGGGCTGTAATGATTAAGGGTTAATAATATTATTATATCTTTTATTATTATTATTATCATTATTATTATTATAACCCATTTTTATCATTATTATTACTGTTATTGATATTAGTATTATTATTATATTATTATTATTTTAAAATTAGTAGTGTATTATTTTTGTTTATTTAAATAAATTGATAACGCATATTTTTCCAAAAATTATTTTGACACCACTCAATAGCCCTAAAAATTATTTTTTACTATATTTAGTAAAATATTTTGACTAACGGCCAGTTACTTTTTCTACAATATATATATATATATATATATATATATATATATATATATATATATATATATATATATATATATATATATATATATATATATATATATATATATATATATATATATATATATATATATTATATGAGCCTAAAAACGAATTTCGATATTTTCAAGTATTCATCTAAATGTAATTGACTAATTTCAAATTTGATATATATATATATATATATATTTTTTCAAATTTGATATATA
Organism: Iris pallida; assembly: GCA_029216955.1. Classification (NCBI taxonomy): domain Eukaryota; kingdom Viridiplantae; phylum Streptophyta; class Magnoliopsida; order Asparagales; family Iridaceae; genus Iris; species Iris pallida. The sequence continues at coordinate 104,789 of JANAVB010026020.1, read as the reverse complement.
TATATATTAAAATATATATATATATATATATATATATATATATATATACAAAGTATTTTCAAGAATTTACATATAAATGTTTTTGGAAATTGTATACGTAACCTCCATAATTTCTCCTTGCATAAACACCCTTAGCATGACTAACCATCCATTCATATTTTCTCGTGTATTTTATTACATATCACTGTTCATTAATTCCAGTTCTTGATTTACTACATGCTCAGTGATTATTAGTTTACTTTGTTACTATCCTTTGGTTGCACATGAACCTAGAGTTAAGGGACTACCGTCGGTAGTGTATCGTATATACCTTGACACGGTTGTACCACGAGGACGTGTGAGATGAGTAGCATGTAGAGGTTCTTGCGTGTGGGCTGATCCCCCATGCGCATGCGTTAGGGCTAACTGCTAAAAGAGGCATGTTAGGAGACTTAGCAGTTAGTAGAGGTACATGGTCATGGATGTGACTTAACAGGTACATTGGGTGGGGAGAACATTACCTAACGTATGGGCTTCTATGCACTTCCCTTATTACCTGTGCGCTCCACCGGAGACGCAGGTTCCAGGTGCCCTCTGACGTTTTCCAGAGCGTTATGGACGTAGCCCCTTGCACATGATGCCCTCTGACGATCTTCGAACGTTACTGACGTAGGCCCCTGGTGCCCTATATGGGAACTATGTCGATCCCATTTACAGCCAGGGCTCATGCGTCGAAGGATTGTTTCTCAACCTTCATGTTCACTTTAGTTGGTTAGTTTACCTTATTTGTGTCTTGTCACTTTCTTTGATTGTGGCATATTTTATATTCAGTATTTATATGGCATGTTTATTGTATCTTGTTACGTCCCTCTGAGGACCTGGTTATCTCGTCAGGTGCGTGTTCTTGCGTTTCGCAGGTGTTCTAGCCGTGGCCATGATCGTCACTATCTCTCCGAGGATGATTGCACTTTGATCGTCTTCGCCCGCCAAACTCATTTTATTTTTCATGTACTTTTCCTTACTTGTTGGTAGTAGATTTGTCTCCGCCCAACGATTGTATACCTGACAAATTCAAGGTTACTTTTATATCATTATTTTTGTGGATGAGATTTAGTACCTTGGTTACTGCATTTTACAGCTTATGTATACATACGATGGTGCATATACTTCGTATGTATACAGCTGGCATGATTACGTTCTAGTCCTACGTATTTTGGGATTGGGGCGTTACATGTTTTTGTGGTGGCCCATGCAGGTCTAGTTTGCCGTTTCGGTTACATGACTGTACCGAACGGGCCTGCAATATAGGATTAGAGTCTAGAATCTCATCCACTTACTTGATATCCTTTCTTGACTTCAAATTCCGAACTCTCGTTCGACCTCCTTGAATTGTATCTTGCTTGACTCCTTCTACCGTAAATTCTTAGTTTCGTGTTTAGTAAGATGACTACACTAGTATATGCCCATAGGTTAAAAACATGGCTAGATGGATTGCATTGGTAATTGGCATGCATTGGGGGTTTTATTTGAGTCATAATGGCATTTATTTTCCTAGAAATATGATCTTAAGGATTAGTTAATTCCAAGTTGGATAGTAGCATATTTTTTGCTTTTAAAAGATAGTTGGAGTTTGCTATTACAAGGTGGTATACATAAGAGGACAGAAAACAAATTTATGATTTTTGGAAATAGCGAAATAGTTTATGATTTATTTGGGATATGAAACCGAATTGAGTAACATCTTTAAATTGTGACCCATGATTTACGGTTAAGTTCAAATTTGGATTGTAATATGTTAAAGTTTATCTCGAAATTTATTAAAGAGAGTTTTAAATTATAAGTTATGGTTTCGTAAACGACTAGAGAATATGGAGGGTTTATGATTTATGGGTTATTTAAGAGCTTGAGGTGTTTTTTAAATTGAGTCGTACGATTTATAAGTTTATTTAACTTTGAGTTTGAAGGAATGATGGTGAAAAGTTTTGTTTAAAATTTTAGAAGATATGAAATTGACTTTAAAGGAAAATTTAAAATTCAAATTGTGTCCCATGATCTATGATTTATAAAGTTATTAGATTTCGATTTTAAAGACTTGATTAGGGATATTTAAATTTTGGAAAAAAAAAAGAGAAGAAGGGAGAATTACTTTGAAGAGTAGTTGTGACTTATTGGAAGCTAGATATTCACATTTGAAGGATATATGATTAAATTCGGGAGTTATTTAAATGTTCCATTTTGTAGCATGAAATTCGGTTGATAAACTCATTAAATGATGAGTTTAAGGTTTGGAAAAAAAATTTGATGAATTTATTTATTCGATTTGCGAATTACGAGGATTGTTCGAGATTGACTAGAGATATAAAATTCTGAGTAAAATAGACAGTCTAAGATGAATGGAAAATCTTGGTGGAGTATCTTGGAAAGTTTATTGAGAAACTTACGAGGAACTTGAAAATTTAGATTAGATCATATTGATAGAGGGCCAAGAAGCAAGTAAGGGCCAAGAAGCAAGTAAGGTCACCCTAGTTAGATTGCCATACCACCTATGATTATGATATTACATATACACAAGTATAGTTAGCCATCGACCAAACCGATGAACATATCTTTGACTTACTCGACCTTCCCTCGAATCTAGATCTTTATTCGTGACATCTAATTGTTTGAAACTTAGAAATGATTAGAACTATCCCCTTGACTATGCCCTTATCTAAGAGACTATTTTCTCTCTAGGAACTGTGTCTCTAACTTATCTTAACTTGATCTACGAGATTCCTAATTATCTTTATTCGTGCTTAACCTTTTATTTTTGTGCATTAAATAGTACCTTATGAAAACCCACTTTCTATTTTTGATCATTTGGCGTTCCCTATCGTGACTTTGATATTTGGAGCACAACACTAGACTTTTCCTACCCACAAATTTCACATGCAAGACCTAGACGAGCTCACCTTCATATAGGTATATATGTCCCACTAAAACACGTTCCCTTGTGCTCTATTTTATGGTACGACTTTTGGGCCATAAAGACTCAACCATGACCCTTACCATGGTACCGATATAGACACCACATCGACTCAAATTTTCGACCTAATATGTGATTGCAATCTATTAAATGCTTAACTTTGCGTTTATCTTGACTGCTTAACCCTTTCATTTATTTTCATATTTTTCTCGATTCACTTAGACACATAACATTTTTCTTTCGCTCGTTGCAACCCTTACCCTTCTTCTTTCCCATTTAAATTGCTTTACTATTATTTCACTATGATTCCTCCATAGTTTATGCAACCTTGTTCCTTGTATGATTCCATTACGCAAAATAAAATTTGATCATGACTATCTTGAGTTAGTAGCAACTAGATTGGAGAACCCCACAGCATGGATAAATAATGAAGTTGGTACAGATGGGACATAAATGGAAATGTGCAATAAATCCGAATCAAGGAAGTAAGGAATGATATATTAGGTTTTGATGAAACACTCAAGGATAAATAGACTTCGCGAATTTCAAAAGCTTGTTTTGAGGTAACCAAATATCGAGTGAAGAATCTTCTAGAGTGTTGGTTGTTTAAGAACCAAATTTATATACTAAATTTATGGATGCAAATTTTTGATAAAGAAAAATTTTGACATTGCCTTCGATGACATATAATGTTATGACGATATTTTCAAGGATAACCAATTGTCGAAGAAAGAAACCTTATACTTTAATTAAGTTCTAAAATGATTATGAATAAGAAGTTAAGAAGTGTTTCATTTCTACCATCAAGAAACTGAGATTGTTGAATTCAAAATTTTTTGAGAGAGACTAATAAATATTATAGAAAATTTTCAATTATAATGATAGAAGTTGAGTTATGAAGATATATCATTATTTTCGAGATTTATCGAACATTGCAGACGGACTTTTATTTTTGAATTTATGGATGTATTTTACATTAACCAATAAATACAAATTTGTAGTAAGAAGGTTTTAACTTTTAATTTGGCTAAATTGGTTGAAGGTTAGAATTTTAGAGGAAATTATAACTTGGAGATATATATAAGTGAGATAGTATAATAGAGATTATGGAATTCAAAATTTGAGACTATTGAAATTCTATGATGAAATAAAGGAAGTTAGAGTACATTCATAATTGTTTTGATAAATTTTTAAAGGGACGTAGAATGGAAGTAATTTTGGGAAAAACGAGTTATGATTACAGGAATATTGATGATATCAAAGGATTAAGGAGTTTATTACCTACTTATGAGGTTGTCCCTTTTTAAGGTTAATGTTAAGTTTGATTGAGCTTAGTCATTGATTGATAAACCATCGAAATTTTGTTCGGGTCATTCAAATGACAAATTGCCGATGAAATGTCTTCGCCTTCTCGTCAAATATTTTGATTGCCTGCTCGTCCAATATGGATCTCGTAAATCTATTCGAATAAACCCGTTCCATCCCCTTCGCCCTACCTATCCTAATTTCTCCTAAATTTCGAGGACGAAATTCTTTTAAGTTGGGTAGGATGTAAACCCCCTAAATTTCTACTACGATTTTTTTTAATATTTTTATACTTCATATTTACACATTGCATACAAGTTCGCATTTTGCGTAGCATGTGAGATTTGTATTTCGTATTGCTCGACAAAGTGCGAATATGTGTCAAGCTACATATTTTAAAAAATATATTTATTATAAATTTTATTTTAATAGGAAAGTACATTTTCAAATAAATGGGATAAATAATTTCTTTTGTCTAAAAGAGTTATTTCGGTCGTCGTTTAAAAATAAATAGTAATTTGAAAATATTGGTTTATATGAAATATTTCCAAATGTTTTACAAAAGGTGGAATTTGTTTATTAATAAAGTTGTTAATTATAAAAACTAGTTTATGATTTAATATTTAAGTATTTATCATGATTTTTGAAATTAATTATTACCATATTTATTTAATTATGAAAATAATATTTGGAATTTTGTTAATGATAATATTTGATTAAATATGGTAGTTTAAATTGGAAAAGATTTTATTGACTTTATTTAAAAAATAGTTTAAATTAAGGCTAGAATTTATCTAGATTTTATTTGATTTGGATTGGGTTATTTTAAATCAGTTTAAATTAATATGGGATTATCTATTAGGGATTTAAATAAATCTCAATCCCTATCCAACTGGGAATTCCCACCTCCTATAAAAGGAGAGGTACTCCTCCAGAAATTTTGGGATCCACAGCAGATGTGCATCGTGTCTGTGACACATATTCTTATTCCAAGTTACATTTACAAGTCGTCATCACCGTGTCGGACACACCTAACAATACATCTCCTACTCCTCTCTGCCATTCTCCCGATACCACCACCGTCGTCACCTCTGTCATCATCGGCATCATCCCCTTCGTCTCCCCATCGAGCGAAGCCATCAGCAACAACCACCATGCTTCTCCCCGACACAACCAAACCCCCACCAAAACTGTCGCCCACGAGGCACCCCCATCACCGCCGTCGTCGACACCCAACTTCATCAGAGAACCCAATCCACCGACCAAACCACCAGGAACCCCGTCACCACCACCCACGGCGCCGTCGCGCTCACGGTCGCCACCATCCAAGACGAGAAAGAGAATAAAACCCTACACTCACCTCGCCTCCGTCGGCGCGGGAAAAATGCACCGTTGAGTCTCGTCGCTGCCTCCAGATCGACGGTTCCGCACGTGCCCTAATCTCCACCGGTGTCCTCCTCCAGTCGCACCTCCGCGCGTGGACCACCTTCGTCGCCTCCGCTGGTAACCCCCAGCGTCGCTCCCCTCCGACGTTCTTTCTACCGTCGCCGCCACGAAGACCCCGGAGCTGCCTGTCCGCCGACCTCCTCCGGAGAGATCGGCCATCCCGGCCCGCCTCTCCATTCTGCAACCCTAGCCACCGCACGAGCCATCTTCTTCGCCTCACCCGTCCACGGAGCACCACTCCACGCCGGCAGAGCGCCGCCAGGCCGAGCGCCTAACCGCCGGAGCTCCGCCGCCTCCTTCCGCCATGTCCGCCGCCTGCATCTCCGCTCGACCCCCGCGCACCGTCTCTCTTTCCAGTGAGAACTCCATCTCTCACTCTCTCTCTCTCTGTAGTTGATTTTTAGGGGTGAAATCGATTTTGAGGAGGGGAACGGGCTGTAATGATTAAGGGTTAATAATATTATTATATCTTTTATTATTATTATTATTATTATTATTATTATTATTATTATTATTATCATTATTATTATTATAACCCATTTTTATCATTATTATTACTGTTATTGATATTAGTATTATTATTATATTATTATTATTTTAAAATTAGTAGTGTATTATTTTTGTTTATTTAAATAAATTGATAACGCATATTTTTCCAAAAATTACTTTGACACCACTCAATAGCCCTAAAAATTATTTTTACTATATTTAGTAAAATATTTTGACTAACGGCAAGTTACTTTTTCTACAATATATATATATATTTTTTTTTTTTCTACAATATATATATATATATATATATATATATATATATATATATATATATATATATATATATATATATATATATGAGCCTAAAAATAAATTTCAATATTTTTAAGTATTCATCTAAATGTAATTGACTAATTTCAAATTTGATATATATATATATATATATATATATATATATATATATATATATATATATATATATATATATATATATATATATAAAATATATATATATATATATATATGTATACAAAGTATTTTCAAGAATTTACATATAAATGTTTTTGGAAATTGGATACGTAACCTCCACAATTTCTCCTTGCATAAACACCCTTAGCATGACTAACCATCCATTCATATTTTCTCGTGAATTCGGACCACGCTGCATCGAACATGGTTATTGGACAACCGAGACTTGGCAGATCACCGCACCACACCAGGCGACACACCAGGCAAGATACCTTGCCATTATACTATTTATATTTAGTCTGCATTTTATTACATATCACTGTTCATTAATTCCAGTTATTACAGTTCTTGATTTACTACATGCTCAGTGATTATTAGTTTACTTTGTTACTATCCTTTGGTTGCACATGAACCTAGAGTTAAGGGACTACCATCGGTAGTGTATCGCATATACCTTGACATGGTTGTACCACGAGGACGTGTGAGATGAGTGGCATGTAGAGGTTCTTGCGTGTGGGCTGATCCCCCATACGCATGCGTTAGGGCTAATTGCTAAAAGAGGCGTGTTAGGGGACTTAGCAGTTAGTAGAGGTACATGGTCGTGGATGCGACTTAACAGGTACATTGGGTGGGGAGAACATTACCTGATGTATGGGCTTCTATGCACTTCCCTTATTACCTGTGCGCTCCGTCGGAGACGCAGGTTCCAGGTGCCCTCTGACGTTTTCCAGAGCGTTATGGACGTAGCCCCTTGCACATGATGCCCTCTGACGATCTTCGGACGTTACGAACGTAGGCCCCTGGTGCCCTATATGGGAACTATGCCGATCCCACTTACAGTCAGGGCTCATGCGTCGAAGGATTGTTTCTCAACCTGCATGTTCACTTTAGTTGGTTAGTTTACCTTATTCGTGTCTTGTCACTTTCTTTGATTGTGGCATATTTTATATTTAGTATTTATATGGCATGTTTATTGTATCTTGTTACGTCCCTCTGAGGACCTGGTTATCTTGCCAGGTGTGTGTTCTTGTGTTTCGCAGGTGTTCTAGCCGTGGCCATAATCGTCACTATCTCTCCGAGGATGATTGCACTTTGATCGTCTTCGCCCGCCAAACTCATTTTATTTTTCATGTACTTTTCCTTACTTGTTGGTAGTGGATTTGTCTCCGCCCAACGATTATATACCTGAAAATTCAAGGTTGCTTTTATATCATTATTTTTGTGGATGAGATTTAGTACCTTGGTTACTGCATTTTACAGCTTATGTACACATAAGATGGTCCATATACTTCGTATGTATACAGCTGGCATGATTACGTTCTAGTCCTACATATTTTGGGATTGGGGCGTTACAGATGTAACCCTATTTAAAGTAACCATAAGTCACAATAAGGTCCAAAATATCATAAGTGTAACTGATGAGGAAGTGTAACTGAACTAGAGTGATGTAACCAGGCGCCGAAAACCAATCCATTCCCCTCCGGCCCCACCACTCGGTGTCGCTCCGGCCCCTCTCCTCGGCTCTTCGCCGGGTGCGTGCGCCGCCCCGTCCGGCGCCCCACTCGGTCCTCCGCCAAAGCCGTCCCTTGCTCCCCCACCCACTTCCGCCGCCATCATCCCGGCTTTCCTCACTTTTAGGTGGCCTCCGGCCTCCTTGACCGCTTCTTCCTCGTGGGCCCCTCCCTCCGACGACCCAGACGAGGCGCCCTCCGGCGGTCGAGCACCCCACTCCCCGACTCCCCCGGCCTTGTGGCCCCCTCTCCCTCCCTCCTCCGTCGTCGCTCCCTCTCTGGTTGACCCCCTCCGCCGTGACTCCCTCAAGGTCGAGCTCCCTCCGTCGTGGCTCCATCCCCTGGTTGAGCCCCCTCCCTCCCCTGGTCGAGTTCCCTCCGCTGCGGCCCTCCACCACCCCCTGCCGGCCCCTCTCATCGCCCTCGCCCAGTCTTCGTCCGTGCCACCCCTTCTCCTCCTCTCCTTGCCTCCTCTTGGCGGTTCATGGCCCCCCTTCCCTCGTCGTGACTCCCACCTCCAGGTCAAGCTTCCCCGTGGCTCCTCCTCGCCGTGGCTCCTCGTCGTGGAGTCGACGGCTCCTCCTCGCCGTGGCTCCCCGTCATAGACTCGTCGTGGCTCCCCGCCGTGGAGTCGACCCCCCAGTGTCGCTCCCCCCTCTTCGGCCCACGTGTGGGGGTTCCGAGATCCCTCGGAATGTGCCCCCCTTCGGGCAATGCGCCCGGACAAGCCTCCCATCGGGCCCCGTGCCTGTCTAATCCGAGCCCCCTCTGGCAGCGTGCGAGTTTTTAATTTTTAAATTTTGATATCCTTTTTGGGCGCTGTGGGCCCTGTGTTATGTTGTTTTGTTCTGTTGGCTTCTCAAAGTTTCAATAAAATTTCCTTCTTTATATATATATATATATATATATATATATATATATATATAAATATATATATATATTCGAAACCCGAAAACTCAACTCGAGACCCAAATCGCAAAATACCCAACTAGAACCCGCAAAACTTGGTAAACACGAAGGTATCTATGTGTGTGATGTGCTCGGATACTCACGGGGTCGAAACCATGTCCGTATCATATCCACAGAGTGAGTATCGGAAAACCCGATACGTGTGTCAAATGAATCGCTGCGAATTCAATTTCTCGCTCGATTTCGAACCGTTTCTCGTGAAACTTTGCGTACACCTAGGCTAACACGTCCCCGACCTATTGGCCGAGTTAGCGTGCTACCAAGTATTGTATCCGACGTACACGAAGCCCATATCCATGTACGGCCTGGGCGCGTGTGCACAGAACAGTGCACATCGTCGTGCACGCGGGACGGCGAGTCTAGGGACTCGTGTGTCCCACCATGTAGAAGTATGGAAAATATGTGGATCATGCGGGTCACAATTGACCGCATGAGTACCCTGGAATAGATCGACCCGCATAAAGAAGAGCTGTATGACAGACTCAGCATGCCCCCTGTGGGCCATCTTCACCAGACTGATTTTTGAGCCGCAGAGAGAATAGTTACTTATGCGGCCAAGCTGATCAATCCTTCTGATAAAGCTGACAAAACTCTGGTCTGATAAAGCTGAAAAACTCTAGCAAACACTGACAGCTCTGACAACTCTTGACACTCTGACAAAAAGAAGATAAGACATGATTAGACTAGACATGGCCATGCGGTCAAAAGGACCGCGACCCGAGCCATATGAACCTTATGTGGCTCAATCTATGTACTTCATGCAGCCATAGGTAAATGCAAACTGAGCCGCATGAGCTTTATGCGGCCCAGAATGTAGAACCTATGCGGTTCAAAAGTCCCCAAGCTACATACGGACTCAGGGAGACTGCCGCATGAAGTCTTATGCAGCCCAGTATGTCCTAACTCTGAAGGCTTATGCGGCTCAAAATGACTCAAGCAGACTGATCCTATCTTGCAATGAGATGCATGGCAGGATGACCAAGTCTCAACCACCCAGATTTGCTACAACAAAATCTCAACAACCCCTACCAGCTGGCAGCCCGAGATCGAGTCTTTGTGCGCTGTGAGAGACACGTGGCCACGTGGCCCTTTATGCGGCCCAAAAATCTACTACTGCAGAAAACACTATAAATAGAAGGGTATCACACCCAGGCAAATGGTTGACAATCCAAGGCTGGTAACCTACGAAGGGCATTTTCTTCAAGAGTAAGGAGTGCGTCAGATAGTCCAATGAGTAAGGCAGAGTTGCTATACTTTTCTGAGCCTCTATCGTCACCCCCCAGAATCAAAACTAAACAATTATACTTAGATTGTTTCCTAGGATTTTATTCTAAGCTTTCTCTTGTACAAGCGAGTTTGCAATCAAGTTCAATTCATCTGTAATTTATTGTGCTTGATATTTAATGGCAAACACGACGGCGACCCTGTTGGTGACATCCTTCCTTCTAATGAGAAGTTGGTGACACAATCTGACGCATCCAAGCTCGGCTCCATGCAGCAAATGCTCGTGGCTCGATTTGACCAACGAGCATTCGAAGAAATGCTCTATGAAGGGAGCGCCAGCCCATCGCATAAGCGAGCCAACCCAAAGAGAGCTCACAGCATGTCGAAGCGCAAAACTATTGCCCCTGACTAGGTTCTCGAAGAAGCTCCTTCTGTGGCCCAAGACGGTGATCAAGACTCTCCTGCGGCCTTGCTTTCGATCGCAGATAACCCCACTGTCCCCAAATACAGCAAAAGAAAATACTACGATGCTGAGTTTTTGGAGGCACAAGGGAAATCCATACGGAGGCCATATAAGAGAGATGGGCAGATGGCCCATGCGGCAACTAACTCTGGCCGCAGACAGATGGCCCATGCGGCAGCCAACTCTGGCCGCAGACAGGTTGCCTTTGCGACAGCCAACTCTGGTCGTAGGCAGATGGCCCATACGACAGCCAATCCTGGCCATAGGCAGAGTGTCTCATGCGGCCCTGTTAGAACCTCTGTGTTCGACCATCTCTCATGTGGGCCCGACTCCATGCGGCTCATTAAGAACGTGGGATGTATCAATCTGGACTCTTTTTACTATACGCCTTCGGGTGCTAAGTCAAAGAAGTCTAGGGCAGTGCAAGCCCAACAAGCCCATTAAGAACGTTGACAGGGTGGGTCTCAAAAGTCTCCCTCAAACGATCGAGAGCAAGTGCTTTTACTAACCTCAGATCATGGAGCAAACATAACACCTACGCACCCGTGTGGTCGGGATATCCGAGTCCAGAAATTGGATACAAAGGTAGATCAGCTTGCAATCGACTTACGAGAGGTGATTACTCACAAAACAAGGAGAAAGAAGCAACCTTGGCATGCGATGAGTGTAGAAGCATGAAATTTTTTTCAGCAAATGAACCCCCATGCGCCCAAGCCAGTAAAGCTCTATGCGTCCAGCCAGTGAAGCTCTATGCGCCCAGCCAGTGACGCTCTACGCGCCCAGCCAGAGAAGCTCCATGCTTCCAGCCAGTGAAGCTCCATGCGCCCAAGACTAGCTTCCCCAAAAGGAGGGCGCATAGCCTGAGACATGGCTATGCGCACAAGCCTGACTCATTTAAAGCCATGATCAAAACGTGCACCAAAGCACACGGCCACGTCAGTCTCCACGAGCAGTCATGCACCGAAGCATACGGCCACGTCAACACCACGACCAGCCCACAATCTCATAGCCTGCATGCGCCTACACTCTATGCGCCCAAGGCAGGACTATGCGCCCACATAAAAACTAGCATGTTTTCTCATGTGAGCGCATAATATCATTCCAGCTCAAGAACGACTATAAAAGGGGGGCCTTATCCCTCTTCAAAACACAGAACGGAGAGCATTTTCAAGAGCCAAATTGTTGCACTTCTTGCTAGTGAGCCGAGAGTTAGCAATTTTCTTAGGATTTCTTCCACTTTTGTAATCGGAGTGTCAACGGAGTAAAGGAGCAACTGCCGCTCAATCTCCATCGTCCCATTCTCCAGAATTCTTTTTTGTACTCGGGGATCCTCAGCGCAGGATCTCTCAGGTGTACTCGATTTGTGGTGCCTTACGCCAATAAAGAAAAGACATCATTTTCTTTTTCTTTTTTGTGTGTGTTCACAAAAATGATGACTCTGCTGGGGACTACCTTTTCCTCTGACGAGGAGGTGGTGACGCAATCCGATACTGACAAAGTGGAGAGCATTCAGAAGATATTGATCGTAAAGTTCGATCAGCAGGCGTCAGATGCTCTCGAGGGATGGCTCTACTCTTTCAAAATCAGCAAAGTCGAACAAGTCTCGCAAGACTTGGCTTCCGAAGGCTCGCTGTGCATATCCTGCTAGTGCCATAGCAGATATGCAACTGGAGGACTCTGTCATATAGGTGCATGACTCTACCACAGAAGTTCCCCAATGGAGAAGGCTCACACCGTTCCGGGCACTACTAGCCCAGTGACTTCTTTCCTGCACAGCCAACAACAAGGTGTTCAACACCCGAAACTTGGCAAAAGAAAATACTACGATGCCAAGAATCAGGGTGTACGACACTCTAGCCAAACCCGACGAGGCTCATAAACGAAGGAGACAAAACTGGGAGAAAATAGTGCTACTCCACCAATCATGCGCCCAAAGCCATGTACCCAAGGGAGTATTTGGGCGCATAACCCCAACCAGAACACTTCTGTCTTCAACAGGCTGGGCATCCAGGGTCATGCGCCCAAGGCTATGCGCCCAGGCTCCCTGGATCCATACTATGCGCCCACATCAAGGAGGCTCAAACATGCTGTCAAGGAGCATGCGCCCAAGGCTAGTCTCCAAGGCCTATGCGCCCACAACAAAAAGACAGGCCCCAACGAGTATAGTACGGGGCTGTCTTCAAGGACATCACAGAACTTAGATATGGGGGTTGCCCCTGCACGTGAACTAAATCTGGATGCGCCAACTCTTCTTACGAACCCGTATGCAAAGCTCGGCAATGTATGCAACATGAGTTGTAAGGCAAAACTCCCTTTCGCTGACTTATGCGACATAAAAAATCATAAGTGTAAAGTAAGAAAGGACATAACAATTCATAGTACACATCCGTGCACCAGCATTGTTATCAACTGTTGTTGCTCCAAAGCATCAAGAGTGCCTCAAAGAAAGTCCGTGTTTCGACGGCTGCACTTCTCTGACAATGAGAAGCCACTGTGTCTTTCATCCAACATGGCTTCATGGGGTCCCCCTTACAGAAGCCCCAATCAAAGATGGTGGACTACGAACCCAACTTTCTCTCCCAGTTCCGTGACAAGAAGAAGAAGAAGTCCACCAACAGATGGCCAGCAGGTTGTCACATCTGAAGGAGTCGATATGGGTACTCGGTCAAAGGCAAGGTTCCGTATGAATAACGAAGAATCCCAAGCTGGAGGTAGTATTCCTTCAGATTCTGAAGCGGCTGACCTCCACACTGGGGGTAGCCTTCCAGAGGACGATGATCCCTCCGAATCCGATGGCGACTATCTATCTTCTCTACCTGAAGATGAAGGACTTGTCCACTCGTAGACAGACAGTATCAGCACCAATTGTACGGTTTCCTCTGTTCATCTTCGCATGTTATCTACATACATGTCAGACGGAAAAAGACCTGAAGAAGCCAGTGATCAGACCAGCAAACGGCTAGAGGGTCTTAAAACAATATTTGCCAAGATCACCGATATGCTTACCAGTATCATGGCGGTTCAAGTTGCTGGGGCTGTTCCTCCACCTCAACAAAATGTTTCGGCCCATGCTAGTCCGGCTCACAGCAACAACCCTCCTTTACTACAAAAGGAGTATCATTCCGTTGTGCCTCCTCTAAATCTTACAAATGCTGGGGGTGGTCCTTCGCCAATGATGCCTGACAACCGTTCCGTAGCCGTTTCCCAATACCTGCTCAATCAACAGGATGTAATTGATTTTTTGGTCACTCGTCTCGATACCATCTCACACAAAGACGAGCTTCAGAAAATAGGAATATCTCATCCATATCCCTCTTAGTGGGAAAATGCTACTTGTCATCCTAACTACAAGCCGCTGATGCTGAATTCATTTAATGGGTTGACTTCTCCTCGTCAGCACATGACGTACTTCAACATGTAGACTCTGCACTTGCCTAGAGATGATCCGTTCTTGTCGAAGCTGTTTATTAGCACCTTGCAGCGGGTAGCCTTCGAATGGTTCTGCAGTCTGCCTGATGGATGTATCAACTCATTTAAAGACTTGGAGAGGTTGTTCCTCAACAGATTTTATGAGAGTGGCTTGCATGTTAGTATGTCCACCCTCATCGAGACCAAGTAAAGGAGGACTGAGTCTGTCATCACCTTCATCGAACACTTCAGGAGGCTAGCACTGAAGATGCCCTTCGGTATACCAGACTCAGAACTTATGGATACTTGTCGACATAACTTGCTTCCTACGGTAAAGTTTTGTTTAGGTATACATAAGTATGATACATGGCCCGCTTTATTGGGGCCGCTGATGCTGCTGAAAATGACATTTCTAACTTAGAACTGCTGGGGTTGAAAACACCCAAACCTGAAGACAAAGGCAAGCATCTTCAAACTATCCCTGTTCGTAGTGGTAAAGGGAAATAAGTCCTGAAGGTCGACACATCCAAAGGAGCTTCTAATTCTCAAGGTGCCTCCGACAAGCCTAAGGAGACCTTCTCCTTTGATGAAGACGATGTCGTTACCATCTTTCACACATTGACGAAGGCTAATACGTTGACATTGCCTCCACCACGACGTCTTGTAGAGGCGAGCCAACTCAACGATCCCAAGTACTGTCTCTATCATCAGTACATGCATCACTCCACCAAGGATTGTATCGTCCTGAAGAAGAAGATACAACAGCTTATCGACAACCAAGTGATCAACCTCGAAGCTAAAGACAAGGTCATATCTTCTAACATGATCTCTCTTCAGTTTGGGGACTTTCCTCCCACAGAAGTCCTAGACGGCGTGGTCCCGATTCCCAAGGCAATAATGGAAGTCGTCAACCTACCACCAGCTTGCAACCCTACCTTGGTGCCACTCACGACTGAATATGGTGAGATTATGTGGGTCCATCCGAACCTCGTACAAGAAGTGACGTAGGGGGTAGTATCTCCCAAAGCAAAAAGGGGCAAGAAGTACAAATCATGTCATTTGGTATCCTCTTCCATCTACGAGGTTCTATCTGGCGAGACGTGATCGGGAAAGACTTATCTTCAGACGTACGATCCCGTACAAGAAGAAGCAGTACCTTCTCAAGCTCCTGCTGCCCCCACAAGCTCAGAAGCGGGCCCATCTAAGCCTCCTACTACGGACAAAGCCAAGCAGAAGGAGACACAGTTTGATAAATCTCTGAAGGCGCCAGCTCCCGAAGGCATGGATTGGCCCTACAACTTTGACATACTGGCACAGCTAGCCAATACACCTGCCAGGTTGTCACTGTTCGATCTATTGCGACTCTCCAAAGAAACGAGGAAGGCTTTAAGTGAGGCATTACTACATGCCGACTCTTACCTCGCTGAAGTCAAAGCCCCCACTGAAGACCCTGTCTCCTGTCCCCACTGCCACAGTACTATGGAAGTGGTGCCCAATATCACCTTTTCATAGGAGGACATTGTTTGCCATTGATTGTAAAAGTGCAGAACAATTTTATAGGAGGACTGAACTTAGACTCACAATACAAACTCGCTCGTACAAAGAAAGCCGAGGAATAAAAACCTAGGTACATCAATCTAAGTACGATTGTTTATTTTTTATTCTGGAGGGTGACGATAGAGGCTCGGGAAAGCGACGGCAGCTCTGCCTTACTCCTTGGACGATCGGACGTAGCCTTGGCTCCGATAAAGAATGCTCTCGGGATGTGTAGGAAGACTCTTCTGTGCGTGCCTTTGTCTCTCTGTGTGTCCAGTCGGGTGGAGAGAATCTCCTCTTTTATAAGGGAATGTCACCTTGCTATTCATAGGAGTGGGGTATGATCATTAGGGTTTGTAATGATTGTCCCCTTGAAAAGTCGGCGATTTCGGGATTAATTACAATTTTCCTTGATCTTGTTTTGTTGGCAATTAATCTGGGCCGTTAATCTTGATTGAAACAAATCTGGGAAGTTAATGTTGATTGTGCCAAATCTGTATGGGCAATTAATGCTGATTACCACAAATCTTTGTGATAAACTTGGAACTCCTGCCACGTGTTCAATCTGCTTGATTGCCATAAATCTGATTTAATCCGAGTAATTATGATGATTGCACTAAATTTGGTTATTGGGATTTGTTGATAAATCTTGATTAATTTGGTGCCACGTGTCCAACCATCATTATGCTGCGAGCCGTAGGAACACGGGGGAGACTGATCTTCTGCCACGTGTCCTAACTGTGAGCCACAGGGACAGGGTGTCTTGACAGAGCCGCATGAGGGTGGCTTCTCAGGATTTGAACCGCATGAAGGTGACAGCCGCATAGGTATGGCCTTCGAAATCTGAGCCGCATGAGGGTGGTTTCCAACTGAACCGCATAAGGCTGGCCACGTGTCAAGGCTGCATGGACGAGGCCTCTCAGCATTTGAGCCGCATGGAGATGGTCCCCATGATCCGAGCCGTATGAAAATAGCGACCGCATGGGGGTGGCCTCTCAGGATTTGAGCCGCATGAAGATGGCCCCCATGATCTGAGCCGCAGAAGAGTAGCGGCCTCATGGGGGTGGCCTCTACCTGAACCGCATGCGGCTGGCCACGTGTCGAGGCCGTATGGAAGATTTTGGGATTTGATGGATCGTGCCAGCTATAGAGATTTTCTTTGTTTCCCTAGGAGCACGCCATTATATCAGAGTCATCATTGCAGCTTTATGTCAGAGCTGTCAGTTCACCTTTATGTCAGAGCTGCCTTGTTATGTTAGAGCATTAAATGAGGCCGCTGCTTAATGGCCAGCTGTAGAGGCGAAACCGCATAAGGCCACGTGGCTTTTACTCGAGCTGCATGGCTAGGTTGGCGTCTTTTTAGCCTCATAGAACTCCTGAGCCGCATGAAGCTCTGAGAGCTTCTTTGAACTGCATGAGACTCTATTTGTTTTGAGCCGCATGGATTTTTTTTGTTCTTTTCCATGCTTCTACAAGACCCCCTTCAAAGTTTTCAATTTGTAAAATTGAAATACTTTGAATAAGAAGCATGGGTATGTCCACATAAGCTTTTCTGGCTGCATAGGATGGACTTCTTAGCCGCATGGATTGCTTAGCCGCATGGCCTTCCTGGCCGCACGGATTGCCTGGCCGCATGGACCTCCTAGCCGCATGGCCTTCCTGGCCGCATGGATTGCCCGGCCGCATGCTGTCTTTTCTGTCACGTAGGCGTCATTAATTGCCTTTTATTCATTTTTTGGTTTAGAGCCATCTTTCGGGAGAATCCCAAGAGTCGGTTCATTAAATATTTGGATTTTGTGCTTTGATGAATCTCCTTTATGAGAGGGGACGAAATCCTAGGAGTCGGTTTTGCGTGCAGCACACGACCCGAAGCGTTTATCGGTTCACGTGCCCTCTCCTTTGTCCTCCTATAAATAAGAGTAATTTGAAGAAAAAACTCTTTACTCTCTTTCCCAAATTAAGCTCTTATTGCCCTAACTGTTGTCCTCTTCTTCTTCTTCTTCTTCTTCGATCAACGATGGCCCCCAAGACTTCCAAGGCTGCGGCGAAGGGTAAGGGAGTGGCTTCAACGTCGACTGCGGCGCCTGAAGTTCATCCCAACGTTCACCCCGCCATTGCTGGTAAAGGTTTTGGCAGAAATTGCACAACTCAGAATTTCCACCATCATGGCGATGTTGCATATTTTATGCGCGAGCCTTCTTCGTCTTCATGAATCTGCATACTATGCTATGTGTGCCGTATGTGCATCCCATGTCCGAGCCGCATGGGGGTATGCCCCATGTACGAGCCGCATGATAGCCGTCTTGCAGCCGCATAAGCACTTTACAATTTGAACCGCATAAAGGCCTGTTTGAAAAGAACCGTATAAGTCCATCAGATCTGAGCCGCGTCAAGTCCCATTAAGACTGGGCCGTAGAAGGCTCCGGCCATCTTCTAACTTTGTTTCTTTTATCTTTGATTCTTGCAGCATCCCTGCCGAAGGCTGAGACCATTATGAAGGAAGATCTGCTGCCTCCTTTCATCAAACAAGAGCCATTGCTTGTTAAGGAGGAGGTGATACCAAAAATGAAGGAACAAAAAGAAGAGCTGGCGCCTATAGGGGAGGAAAACACTCCCAATATTGGAGTTGCTGTAAAGGAGGAGCCTCAGTCTGACTGTGGTACTATTGGGAGTTCTGACCCTCCTGCTCCGGACGAGGATCTTACTCAAATAGATCCTTCATATGAAAAATGGTTGAGGGAATGGTATATGCGCCCCCACAATTAGGATTCGTGGGTTCCCATAAATGTCCATCTTTGTCTTGATATTTCTGTCTGTCCTTATCTGTAGTTTGTGTTTTGCTTCTTTTGGTCATCAATGTAATCTTTTTTCTTCTTGTCTGAATAAAATGATAGAGAACTTTTCTGGCTTGCTCATGAGATGTAGTCATGTGAATGTAACTGATTTTGAATGAACAGAATACATTCGCTCTATTCTTTGCTTGCAGTAGTTGCCCTAATGGGAGACTTTTTGTGGTCCTATTATCCTTGGCGTACTCTGGTTCTGGATACGGATAATAAGACGAGAGAGAACCAACATAGTTACTCAGAGGTAATAAAGACGTGGTAAATATGAAGGTTTCTTCGATAGAGCCTTCCTACTCGGAGGTAATGAGGACATGGCAGGAGTGGGCACCATGAAGGGTACATAGAACAACTCAGAGGTAATAAGGACGTGGAAGTTCTACGTGAGGGGTGGTTTGTTTTTGATGGAAGGGAAACAACTCAGAGGTAACATTGACGTGGTTGTTTCAGGAAATTTGTGGATATGTTACCCTGTTTATGCACTGAAAGTGCGGGTATTAGATCATGAGGAGGGAGCTCTTTTAGGAGGAAAGTTCAGAGGTATGATCATACATGACTTACTACCTAAAAGATGCGATATAGATTCATCTGTAGTGACCGGAATGTAAGTTCAGCGGTACCTGCGGGTACATAACTCAACAATCTAGGAGATTTGGAATCAGAATGTGAGTTCAGCGGTACTAGAGGGTACGTAACTCATCATTCTGGGAAATTTGGAGTCAGAATGTGAGTTCAGCGATACAAGGGGGTACATAACTCATCATTCAGGGATATTTAGAGTCGGAATGTGAGTTCAGCGGTACCAGGGGGTACATAACTTATCATTCTGGAAAATTTGGAGTTGGAATATGAGTTCAGCGGTACCAGGGGGTAAATAACTCGTCATTCTGGGAGATTTGGAGTCAGAATATAAGTTCAGCGGTACCAGAGGGTACATAACTCAACACACTGGAAGATTTGTAGGATGTCGTTTCAGACGTAATACTTCTTCAGGAACTTGCCGTCGATGGGCAACATGAGCAAGTCGCCATTTTGTTTTGCGAGGCGGTAAGCTCCATTGGAGAATACAATATCGATGATGAACGGGCCTTTCCACTTTGGCTGGAACTTGCTAGCGGTTTTGTGAGTCATAACCATTGGCCTCCGAACTGCCAGAACGAGATCGCCCACTTGGAATGTTTTGATTTTAACCTTCTTGTTGAAGGCTTCGGAGATACTGGCTTGGTACAGTTTGATTCGTTGTTCAGCTAACACGCGCTTCTCATCTAGGGCCTCCAACTCTTGTAACCGGCGTTGGTGATTATCATCTGTCGTCAGTCGGTAGGTGAGAGCGACGCGGAGTGAGGAGATTTGAGTCTCCAATGGAAGAACTGTCTCACTTCCATACACCAGAGAGAATGGTATGTTTCCAGTGGCCGTTCGTACTGTAGTACGGTACGCCCATAAGCATTCGCCAAGCTTCTCATTCCAGTCGCGTTTGTTGGAAGACACAAATTTCTTGAACAGCTTGATTATTGTTTTGTTGAACGCTTCAGCCAGACCATTAGCCACCGGGTTGTATGGTATTGAAGCAATATTCTGGATTCGGTATTTGTCACAAAATTGATAGAAGACGTGGCTTGCAAACTGCGGACCATTATCGTGGATGATCCTTCGTGGCAGTCCAAAGCGATAGATGACGTGATGCTTGAGGAAGCTGGTCATGTTTGAAGTCTTGACTTTTGCCAGCGGAATAGCTTCCGCCCATTTGGAGAAGTAATCTGTGATTACGAGTATGAAGCGATGTCCTCGGTACGAAGGCGGAGTGAATGGACCAATAATGTCCATTCTCCATGCTTTGAATGGCCAGGATGCCACTGTCGGATGTAGGAACTCGGATGTCTGGTGGATGAAATCTGTGTGGACTTGACATGCTTTACACTTTCTGGTATAGTCTATCGCATCGGCAACCATCGTGGGCCAGTAATAGCCCATTCGGCGAAGGCGGTCTTGTAGTTTTGGGCCAGGCTGATGCCCCCCACAGATGCCATCAGGAGCATCACGCACGACTTCTTTGGCTTCTGTATTTGACAGACACCGAAGCAGTAATCTATCGTATGATCGTCGATACAGCATTTTTGTCTCTATATCGTAGAAGAATCTGAGGGAACGTCTTCTTATAAAAGTGGCTTCCTTTGGATTCTCTGGCAGGATGTCGTAGACTACGATGTCGATGAATGGCTGTCTACAGTCTGGTGCTTCGTCAACAGTCAGAACATAGTAACTCTCAATACATTGAACATTATTCCTGGGGCAGACCAACTCACGACCTATTATGTTAACCAGATGATGAGCATGATTTGAAACTGCTAAGAAAGCGGCTTGGCCTGCTAGGGCGTCGCTTCAATGTTCTGGAGCCTGGGAACGTGTTCTATGAAGAACCCTTCCAAGGATGAGATGATGTCAGTCGCTACTTGGTGATAGGGGATCATGTCTTCATGACGTACCTCGTATGAGCCCCGAATCTGGTTAACGATTAGCTGCGAATCACCGTATGCTTCAAGGTACTCTACCCCCAGCTCCTTCGCAAGTCGGAGGCCAATGACCAAAGCATTGTACTCGGCCACATTGTTTGAACAGGGCTCCGTGAGGGAGTAGGCCCGATTGATCACCAGCCCAGAGGAAGAAATCAGCACCACTCCAACTCCAGCGATGATGTTGCCCTTGGGCCCAGTTCCAGAAGCGCCATCGAAGAATATTCGCCAGATGGCATCATGGGAAAC
Source organism: Iris pallida (assembly GCA_029216955.1). NCBI lineage: Eukaryota > Viridiplantae > Streptophyta > Magnoliopsida > Asparagales > Iridaceae > Iris > Iris pallida. The sequence continues at coordinate 83,418 of JANAVB010026020.1, read as the reverse complement.
CGCATTTGAATTGGCAACCTCATCTGGAATCTCTTCGTCTATTCTGGTTGACTCTGAACCTGGATAAGCTGTTAAAATGTCTGCCAGAGCTTGACCTTTGACAGCCTTCTGTGGGACGAATATCATGTGGTAGGGGGACAGTAATATCGCCCAGGTAGCGAGGCTAGAGCTGAGTGCACCTGGCTTGGTCATGAGGACCCTGAGGGGGTTGACTCTTGATACGACATGGATGGTTTGTCCCATGACGTAGTGTCGCGTCTTCTTAATGGCAAACACCAGAGCAAGGCACTCCTTTTCTACGGCGGTGTATCGGTGTTCTGGCCCCATCATCATTTGGCTGAGGTAAAATATAGCCTGCTCATGGCCTTCTTCGTTGTTTTGTGCTAGCAGAGCACCGAGAGAATATTCCATCGCTCGTACATAGAGCAAGAATGGTCTTCCAGCAACCGGGGCTACCAGGACTGGAGGGTTCGACAGATATTTTTTAATGCTGTCGAAGGCGTGCTGGCATTCTTTATCGCATACGAATGAAACGCCCTTCTTCATGAGGTGGGTGAATGGCTGACATCGTCCGGAGAGGTTGGAGATAAACCTTCTGATGTAGGCCAGCCTCCCTTGAAGGCCCCTGAGTTCGCAAAGATTTCTCGGGGGACCCATCTCCATGATTGCCTTTGCCTTTTCAGGTTCTATGTGGATACCCTGGGAAATAATGATGAAACCCAAGAACTTCTCGCTGGATACACCCAAGAAGGATTTCGTGGGATTCATTTTCAAATTGTGCGCTCGTATCAGGTCGAACACTGTCCTCAGATCATTCAGATGATCTTCTTTAGAGCGGATTTTGACGGCGATGTCGTCAACGTAGCATTCCACTGTCTTACGCAGGTGGTCTAAAAAGATGATGCTCATAACTCTTTGATAGGTGGCGCCAGCGTTCTTTAACCCGAAAGGCATGACTGTGTAGCAGTATGTGCCAATTGGTGTTCGAAATGATGTATGATTTTCGTCATCAGGGAACATCTTAATTTGGTTGTACCCCGAGAAACCATCCATGAATGACATACGCTCAAAGCCGCAGGTGTTGTCAATCATGATGTTTGTGATAGGGAGAGGGAACTCATCCTTAGGACACGCCTCATTCAGATTACGAAAGTCGATACAGATTCGAATTTTTCCATTCTTCCTGAGGACGGGTACTATGTTGGCGACCCAGTCTGGATGCTGTTCCTCGCGGATGAAGCCGCTGGCTATCAGTTTATTGACCTCAGCTTCAATGGCATTCATGATGTCGGGGCAGAACCGTCGTTGCTGTTGCTTGACTAGTTTTGCGTCAGGAAGGATGTTGAGTTTGTGAAGTGCAACCTCGGGGTTCAGTCCTGGCATGTTTTCGTAGCACCAGGCGAATACGTCGATATATTCTATGACGAGTTGTAGTAGCGATTTTTGCTCTTCGTCTGTCAGACTTTTGCTGACGAAGATGGGCTTTGGAGAAGACTCATCACCAAGATCGACTTGCACAACCTCATCTTCAGTGGGAGCCTCACTTTGCTCGAACTGCTTCTTCCATTGCGCATCTGGCTGTTGTGCCCACGGCTCCAACTCAAGAAGTTCAGGAATGTCTTCATCTTCTTCGTAGGCGTCGGCAAATACCATATTGACGGACAAGACTTGTCTGAATACTTCCCCGATGCTGACATCCAAATCAGAAGTTGGTGATCCGGTTTAGTGTGAATTCCAGTCGCATTCCTTATCCGAGCTTTCAGGGGTCGTCGCGGGTGTAACATAACCTAGCCCACATCTGGTCTTGTTGTAGTAATCCTGTGGTTTCCCAGCTGGGACAGGCAATTGTAAGGGTAATCGCCGTCCAATACCGTAGTTCAAGCCTGGTGTAGTTTCTAGATCATACCCCTATTTTTGCATGAGGTACTTGGATTGGAAGCTATACAGATAAAGGGGCAGTCTCCCGGTGTCGGGTTCGAGATCAACTTCTTCTACCCTGAAGGGTTGTGGATCGTTCTTCCGGCCGAAGATGATTGGATGATCCTCTCCCTCGATTATGCGGTAAGCGTCTTCCATTGGAGTAAGTTGGTTAGCGGTGTAGACATTTGTCACCTGTGTGTGCAGGTGGGTGCCTATACCGTGTTCCATAGCATACATTGTAAAAGCTTATTAAGCTCGAGGTAGTTCAAAGATAGCCCTTTATTGATGAAATAAGGTATCTTTTCCAGTGGGATTACAACATCTGTGGATGGAACATCAGTATGAGCAGCCACATACTTGGCCAGCTCTGGCTCTTCTTCAACCACCCCCTGTGTCAATGAAGACTGGGAGCATGACTTGGACAGCTTAATCATTAGGGGCTCCATAGGTGGAGCAGAACTTGGAGTTATTGGTGTACTAGCGACCCCCAGTTTGGTATTCGGAGCTAGGTGGAGAGTTGTTGGCTGGCTAGCAATCTCCAGCTTAGCGCTCAGCTGTCGATTTATTTTGGGAAGGCGAATTATCATCGGCTTGATGGAGGGGTTGAGCTCCCCTGTTTGTTGCTGGCTAGCTCTAGGCAGCTTGATTGTCAGTGGCTCTGTCGTGGGTCTTGGCGCTTGGCCAGACCTTGGCAGCCGGATTATCATCTGTCCCTCTTGTGCAGAGAGGCTGATTGCATCCTTACGCAGAGTGGCTGTAAGTGGTGCAGTTCTGCCAGGTTTGCGGGCTTGGAGGTGGATTGTCAAAGGTTCTTCCAATCCAGTTGCCGCCTCAGTTGGAGCTTGAGTATCTCCTTCGACAAGGTGCCTTTTCGACTTCTCGTACAAGCATGAGTCGGAGTAGTAGGATTCGACCCCTTTAAAGGGATCGATGTCGGCAAATTCTGTCCTCACGAAGCCATGCTTGTCTACATACTTGAAGCACTGGTGCAGTATGGAGGGCACAATCATGTAATCGTATATCCAAGGATGCCCCAGGAGAATATTATAGGAAGCATCCGCATCTATGACATAACAGGTCACTTCTGACTGAAGGTCGCCGATTTGGCACTTCAAGCGAATCTTCCCGATCGGATAGCTTCTGCCTGAATTGAAACCGCTGATGGCGGTGCTTGTCGATGTCAGGTGATACATTGGGATGCGCAGATGGTGTAGTAAGCTCTTCGGGATGATGCTTATGGAAGAACCGGGATCAATATGCATTTGATTCACCTTGATATCGACAATGTATCGAGTATTGTAAACGCCCTAAATTTTTAGATATTTTCTTTTAAATTTTTACAATATTTTAAAATTTTAGGACTTTTAATGGTAGGTTTTTGTCAATTTTGGTAGCAAGCAGTAAAGCTACATCAGGTACATACATAGATGAACTGTACCAATTTATGTATTAAATACTTCAGAAAAATAGTCTTTAAATTTTATACTTAGAAGGATTTTTATTTAATGTTAGCAATATATCCTTATTTAAATTTTTAAGTGCTTTGTTTTTAAATAATGACTTTTGATAATATTAGCAATAATAGAAAATTGCTACATTATACGTAGCTAGTATGTATATTTTACATATTATTTATTAAAATATTTTTAGGAATATTTTTGAGGTTCTAAGAAATTTTAATAGATTTATTCAAGATTTTTAATTGTGGGTATATATAAAAAGTTAGAAAAAAAAGAAAAAAAAGAAAAAAGAAAAGAAAAGAAAAACACTAATTTCCAACAAGGGAACAGTGCCTTGCACTGTTCCTTCACCATGATCCCGACCCCTGGTCCCCAGCGGTATTCAAAAGAACTTCCCCTGCAGATTGATTATATTGAATCATTCACCAAATCTTAAAAAAAAAAATTTAATCCATCCGAATCCTATTTAAGTTCTCTCCTCAGTTGAACCCTAAAACCCATCCTCAATCAACTGAGCTGTACGAAGAGCACAGCCGACCACAACCGTTGTGCATACGAAAGTGTCGAGAAGGAGAGTGAGAGATTAAGCCAAACCGAGCCACGATATCCCTCACCTCCCCAGACCTCCGACGAACACACCTGGCCGCCTGCCGTCGCGGGTCGCCGGCGATGGAGCCACGACAGCAACCGCGCATCCGCGCGCAAAATAGGACAGTAGCAGCGGTTTTGAACCCATGTTTATCGCGAGTTTTTGGCCACCTTGCTCGATGGTTTTCCGAATCAGTTCTTCGGGTATGCAGCTAACCTATCCCTCTTCAATCCCCTTCCAGTCAAATTTATTTTTTAGACAGTAGATTGTCCAAAGGAAACCCTCAAAAACCGCGGGAAAAACTGTTCAAACTAGAACAGAGAAGAAAATCGCAACCCTAACTTTGTAGGCAGATTCATGTCGATTCTTCCACAGTTTCAAAAATCTAATTAATGACAAACTTAGGCAACCTATAGGTCTGTGAATCCCTTTTGGTAGACTCTGACTTCATCGACTATGCATCGAAATAACAAATTTCAAAAATGGACAAAAACAGTTTTAAAAACAACAAAAATTTTATGAAAACATCTGATATGACGTGTGTCCCGCCAAACCGAGCGACGTGGTCGTGCACTATATGCATCAAAAGGCGCGTATAGATGTTGTTGACGTGTGGGAACTGACGGAACTCTATTTCGTTGCGTGTGCGCGACGAAATCAGTGCGTATCCGTCAAAATACCCCCGTATCGACCTTTTGCAAATTTGGCCATAACTTTGTGCACGTTCGTCAAATTGAGACGAAACTTGCGCCAGCAGGACCGTATCATTTTTCTGGTCCTGTATGCCAAGTTTGGTCCGATTCTGAGAAGGTCGATTGGAACGCCTATTTGGCGGGCCCGCGACCCGCTCCAACGAGCGAATTTGTGCACGGCTCATCGAAATCCAAAATTGGACATACCATTGAGTTTGTCTCCTCAAATCAGACCCGTAGACATGTAGTTTGACGACTTTAGAGACCGTAGATACTGGCACGCATTTTGGTGCAAAGCGGGTCCAACGGCGGACATCGTTTTGACCCGAAATTACGAAATTGCCCCTGTTCTAGAATTTGACTTTTGGATAGGCGTTTCCTAGGCATATCTTTTATTCTAAACTCGTTCGTGATGTTTGTTTCAGCATCCGGAGCTTCTTGTGGATTTTGACTTTCGTGTTGACGATTCTGATTGTTGGATTTTGCTCCTTCTCGCAACACCCTCAGGCAAGATACCTTGCCTTATTTACTGTGTATAATTAGATGCATCTTTATTTATTTATTTACTACATATTTATTTTTTTCTCAGTTGGATCCATTACTTGTTATTTTTAGTTCACCTTATTTTGCTTTCAATTATTTTTCCTTCTTGCCTTTTTATGCATATGGACCTAGTCTTAGCGAACTACCTTCTGTTAGTGACTTGGGAGGGAGAAGACAGTTAAATGTATGGGCTACCCCAAATCTAAAAGCTGTAGTAACTGCGTACTACGGTAGTCGAGTCGCGAGTGTCACTAGCTTCGAGCTATGTGGACTGATGGATCACGTGGGCAGCTAGCCTCGAGTTATGCCGGCTGATAGTATTGGTACTGGACGTGTACGTATTGTGAGTTATTACCTTGTCCTGGGGGAGTCAGCCTTCACCTGCCCATACATCGAGATGTCTTCTAAATTGCCTACTAGAAAGGTTAGAAGACCTTAGCAAATTTTATGTTCAAGTCATGGCATGGAAAAAAATATCACATCGCGGAATAGTATGTTACCCCTTATCCTTGTTTGGTTGTAGGGGTAGCCTACTATTTCGATGATGGGATATTGAGCCATGTTATGATTTGGACACTTTACTTTATCCTTATTTTATGGTGTATTTATATTCAGTTCATATGGCATATTCTTCCTGTATCTTGTTACTCCCTCTGAGGACCTAGTTATCTCTCCAGGTGTGTGCTTTCATTATTTACTGCAGGTGTTCTAGCCAATGTCGTGATCTTCTCTATTCCTTTGAAGACGATTGCGCTTGGTTCGCCTTGATATCTTATCGATCACTCCTTGTACATATTATTTGAGATAGTTGGTAGCGGACTGTCTCCGCCCAACTTTTGTACAAATTACAGTCCAGTATTGATTACTATTTTATATTGATTCTTTATTTGTGGATAAGATTTAGTATCATGGATTACTGCATTTTACGGCTTATGTATACATACGATGGTTCCACATATTGGAGTATACTTCGTATGTATACAGCTGGCATGAATACGAACCTAGTCCTAAGTATATTGGGACTGGGGCGTTACAAGTATAATACAGAGGGCGATCGTGCAGGTTGGTCTTGATAAGCATATCCTGCGGAGTGAAGACAATACTGGGCATCGCGCCTGTGGAAGCGCTGTCCTGGAGATCTGTAGGCGAGTTTTCCCTAGTGAGATTCGACTGAGCCAGATATGCGTCGGCATTTTGGAGTGTCTCGCTCAGTGCGACACGAACATCTTTGGAGAGCCTCAGGAGCTCGTATAGCGATAATTTGGCCGGTGTGTTGGCCAATTGTGCCAAGATGTTAAAGTTGTAGGGCCTCTCCAGCCCATGAGGCGTCTCTTTTCGGAGCGGTTTATCGAAGCGAGTCTCCTTCGGCCTAGGCTTGTCGGTCGTCGAAGGCTCCGAAGGTCCTGGAGCATCAACAGCTGTCGACTGATGATCTTCAGCCGAGTTACCCGATGGAGGTTGGGTTTGTGCGCCGGAGCGGATAACTACAGCAGTAACTTCTTCGACCTCTATCGAGATTGTGTGGCATGATTTGACTTTCCTACTCTTCTTCTTGCTGTTGGAGGGAGGTGCGGACTGAGTCACTTCAGGTACCAGGTCCGGATGGACCCACATGATCTTCCCCCGTGATGTGGTAAGAGGTACTAGACCAGCAGCCTGGTCTCGGGGAGGTGGAAGATTTGCGACCTCCATCTTCGCTCTGGGGACGGGTACTACTCCATCTTGAGTCTTTGTCGGAGGGAAGCTGCCAAATTGTACTGACACTATGTTGGCTGCTACGGTCACCTCTTCAAAATCAATGGCCAGGGCCTTAGAATCGATGAGATGCTGGATGTATCGCTTCAGTTGGTAGCAGTCTTGTGTAGCATGGTGGACATAGCGATGGTAGTGACAGTACTTGGGGCTCTCCATTTCCGTAGGACGAGGTTCACGCCTTGGAGGAGGGAATTGAATTTGACCTCCTTGTATGAGCATGTCCAAGATGGGCTTGACATGGCTGTCCTCGAAGGAGTAGGTCATCTGAGGCTACTACTTTTCTGCCGGCTTTGATTCGGGCTTTGGCGCTGTGTCGGCCACCATAGCCTGTTTGCCCTTTTTGTCTCGATTGTTGGAGGGGTTACCACCATTGTTGCTGTTGGTGTTAGGGCGTTTGCCCTTGTCCTCTCCTTCTGAGACGTGCAGTCCCAGATGGCGAGCTTTCTTCAACTTGTCTTCTGTGTTAGTGGCACTGATGATGAACGTCTTCCAATCCTTAAACTGACTTTCGCCCATCAAGAGGCTGATTGTAGGAAGCAGCCTCTTTTGGCAAATTTCAATTAAGGAGGAATTTGGGTTACTGGAAGGCAACTTCATCGCAGTTTGGCGAAACCGCTCGATATAGTTTCTTGTCAGCTCCTTTTCTCCCTGGACAACATCTATGAGGGTGGACATTGTCACGTCTTGTCTTATTTCATAGAACCTCTCCAGGAACATACGTTTGAAGCCAGTGAAGGAATGGATGCAGTTGTCCGACAAGTTACGGTACCAGTCGAAGGCGACCCCTTCCAATGCTCCAATGAACAACCGCGGAAGGATGGTGTCGTCATGAGGCAGATTGTCGGTTGTGACTTCGAAGTAGGTAATGTACTGCTTGCAGATGTTTTCCCATCATATGGATTGATGTTAAATGGTTTATATCTTGGTGGGAAAGGAACATCTCTCCACGCAGCAGGATACGGTTGTCGTATCCTGAGGTCTTGGCAGTTTTCTCGGGCGTGGAACATGGCTCGGAGCTCCTGGACCTCTCTTCTTGCCTCCCTGGCCTTGTCTGCAGCAGTGGGGACCGATATTTCAGGAGGATTATCACCCGGGTTTGGTACGGCTGAGTTCGAGCCCGCATTTGCTGCGGGTCCCATGTTTGTTTAGCCAAGTGTTCTTTCTTGCAGAGTTGGAAGGGCCGCTTTGATTTCATCTACGGATTTGACCAAGGTAAGAAGTTTGGCTTCCAGAGTGTCGACGCGTTGGCGATCACTGGGGCCATCTTGGTTGATGTCCGTCATGAACACCGTCCTCACATGAGCAGAGATGGAAGGAACGGTGGAGGATGTGCCCTCTGAGTCATACCCTTGTACAGAGAAGTCGTCAGGGTATGTAGAAATGTTTTACTCTAGTTCGGACTCAGAAGGAGTGGTACCTCCAGCTTCAGAGCTAGCCTCGTCTTGAGAGTTGTGGATGTCCTCGGGGACGTCGGGATCTACTGCATCTGTTGCGTGCACCGTTTCCTCTGGATTATCTTCTTGGAACACCGGATTGTCGTGGATATTTGGAGGAGTGCTACCCCCGGCTCCAATGCCTCCCAGAGATGTGGACGACTAATATCCAAGTGTGGCAGATTTTGTCTTTGAGCGGGTACCTTGGTGAACTCCTCCTGTAACGGTGGTAGACAACCGCTTAGAAGAGAGTCTCTTGGTTACGTTGGTTGAGATTTTTGGACTGGAGATATTTGTTTTCTTCCCTCTTCCGCTGCCAGGAATCTTCAGAGCAAAATTGCAGGAGGCGATGAGAATCGTCTCGTCGTCTGAGCTTGGGTGTTGCAGCCGTTGGAAGACGAACTATCGGTCTTCTTGTACTGCCTCCTTATTGCAGCAGCAGTTGACAATGAATTGGGTGCAGCGATGTCCCTGAAAGGACTTTTTGTACACCGAGTCTTCGTTTCTTTTCTTGCGTTTGTGAAGAATTACGTTGCCCAAGTCACCCATTTTGTGGGCCCGGGAGTTCTGAGCACATGAGTGTGTTGGCATCCTGCCTACTCCCAGATGTGGGGGTAGTACGAGTACTTGCCCCTGATTATTGTTGGAAGATTCTTGGTAACTATCCTATTTGTTGGCCGCCGGGGGCTGGACACGGATAGTTTTATACAACTTTCCATCAGGGGCCTACGTAATAGTCAGCGGGACGCCCTGATAGTCAGAAGTTGGGACAACTGTCTGAGCTCGACGAGCCCGCGCTGCCCGAGACTTCTTCCTTCTAGCACCTGAGAGTGCATAGTAGGAAGAGTCCACAGAGGTTGGCACATGAGAGCATCTGGGGTCAAGATCGCCTGAGAGGCGGTCGAAGACTGACCGTGAGCCGCATGGAGCAGATGGTATGCGGCTGGGTTTGGTGGCCGTGCAGGCTGTCTGCATGCGGCTGGATCGTGTGGCCGTATGACCCTTCTGTATGCGGCTAGGAGCGATGGCCGCATAAGCAGTCTACACGCGGCTGGCAGTCGTGGCCACATGAGCCTCCTGCATGCAGCTGGCAGTCGTGGCCGCATGAGCCTCCTTCATGCGGCTGAAAGTTCTGGCAGCATGAGCCACCTGTATGCGGTTGTCTTCTGTGGCCGCATGAGTTTTCATGTGGCTGGCGCTCTTATGCGACTTTTTCTTGGACCGCACAGAGATCCTCTTTGCCCCTACAAGTCCAGCATCGAAGTATTTTCCTCTGCCGGACTTGGGGACATCAGAGTCCTCTGTGGCCTGAAGTGGGGCCGCATGAGAGTCTTCGCCGCCAGCTTGGGCAACAAAGAGTACTTCTTCGAGAGCTTGGGGAGGAGCGAATGATTTGGGCCTCCACTCCCTGCGGGCCTTCTTCGTGCAGGCTCGCCGCTGGACCGGGCCAGCGCCCCCGTCGGAGAGCATTTCTTTAAACGCCTGCTGGTCGAACCGGGTGACCAGCATTTGTTGAGTGGAGCCAAGTTTGGCTACGTCCGATTGCGTCACCAACTCCTCAGCCGTGGAGAAGTTAGTCCCCAGCAGAGTCGCCATCATATTTTCCATTGATTGTAAAAGTGCAGAACAATTTTATAGTAGGACTGAACTTAGACTCGCAATACAAACTCGCTCGTACAAAGAAAGCCTAGGAATGAAATCCTAAGTACAACAATCTAAGTACGATTGTTTATTTTTTATTCTGGAGGTGACGATAGAGGCTCGGAAAAGCGACGGCAGCTCTGCCTTACTCCTTAAACGATCGGACGTAGCCTTGGCTCTGACGAAGAAATGCTCTCGGGATGTGTGGGAAGTCTCCTCTGTGCGTGCCTTTGTCTCTCTGTATGTCCAGCCGGGTGGAGGGAATCTCCTCTTTTGCAAGGGAATGGCACCTTGCTATTTATAGGAGTGGGGTGTGATCATTAGGGTTTGTAATGATTGTCCCCTTGAAAAGTCGGCGGTTTGGGGATTAATTACAATTTTCCTTGATCCTGTTTTGTTGACAATTAATCTGGGCCGTTAATCTTGATTGCAACAAATCTGGGCAGTTAATGTTGATTGCGCCAAATTCGTATGGACAATTAATGCTGATTACCATAAATCTTTGTGATTAACTCGGATCTCCTGCCACGTGTTAAATCTGCTTGATTGTCATAAATCTGATTTGATTCGAGTAATTATGATGATTGCACTGAATCTGGTTGTTGGGATTTGTTGATAAATCTTGATTAATTTGGTGCCACGTGTCCAACCATTATTATGCTGCGAGTCGTAGGGACACGGGGGAGACTGATCTTCTGCCATGTGTCCTAACCGCGAGCCACAGGGACAGGGTATCTTGACAGAGCCGCATGAGGGTGGCATCTCAGGATTTGAACCGCATGAAGGTGACAGCCGGATAGGTATGGCCTCCGAAATCTGAGCCGCACGAGGGTGGTTTCCAACTGAACCGCATAAGGCTGGCCACATGTCAAGGCTGCATGGGCGTGGCCTTTCAGCATTTGAGCTGCATGGAGATGGTCCCCATGATCCGAGCCGCATGAGAGTAGCGGCCACATGGGGATGGCCTCTCAAGATTTGAGCTGCATGAAGATGGCCCCCATGATCCGAGCCGCATGAGAGTAGCGACCTCATGGGGGTGGCCTCTACCTGAACTACATACGGCTAGCCACGTGTCGAGGCCGTATGGAATATTTTGAGATTTGATGGATCGTGCCAGCTATAGAGATTTTCTTCGTTTCCCTAGGAGCACGCTATTATGTCAGAGTCATCATTGCAGCTTTATATCAGAGCTGTCAGTTCACCTTTATGTCAGAGCTACCTTGTTGTGTTAGAGCATTAAATGAGGCTGCTGCTTAATGGCCAGCTGTAGAGGCGAGCCGCATAAGGCCACGTGGCTTTTACTCGAGCTGCATGGCTAGGTTGGCATCTTTTGAGTCGCATAGAACTCCTGAGCCAACTGAAGCTCTGAGAGCTTCTTTGAACCGCATGAGACTCCATTTGTTTTGAGCGCATGGATTTTCCTGTTCTTTTCCATGCTTCTACAGACATGCTATGTCACGCCCCGGTTCCCAAGATGACTCAAGGCACGTGATACTTCTCCCCAGGCTACGCAGCTGTACAATGAGCACCGAATTGTACCCTGCGATTGTCGCCTGTAAGGTCCGGGATAGGCATAGATATAAGGCATAATCACAGAATTCCACAAATGACATAACATTCATTTATCCAGAAATATTACATATTTGATCTATAATTCACCAAAACACATATTATACATAATTGATTCATTGTCTTTAAACACAATTGATTCATTGTCTTCAACACATAATTTACATAATTGAAGATGTTCTCAAAATGAAATTACATTCCATCCATTCCACATCATTCATAGAGATCATTCTCAGTGTACGCCTGATCCACATTTTGATCTTCTTTAATCTCTAGTGAACAAAACTAGGTCGTCAATACGACGAGCAAGCCCTAAGTCAAAGGAGAAGTATGAATACGTAATAATAAGACAAGTGAACAAGATTAGTATCTAGAGCAATTAAACTCATACCTTGATATTAGTCAAAAGTAAATGATTCTCAATTAATGTCGCAAGGACACGACGAGATCTTTCTAGACCTAAATGCAATTTAGAGAAACTCCTGGATCACACACACTCGCCTAGCATCTTAACAATAACCCCATTTGCCCGGGATCAGGCTCGTACAAAACGGGTTGGTGCTTAGATTCTCCAGCCGTCTGTACTATCACATATTGATGTGATTGCAAGCAAGATAACATCATGAGTGGTTTCCGAATCATCTGGGTCGAATCATCGCATCATGTGTTATAACAAGAAGTTCGTATGACTTGGACCTTTCCAAGAATATCGAACCCATTCATTAGAGAGCTGAGCTGAACTCAGGGCCTGGATATCTAATGAATTAACAAATATTTTGAGCTGAAACTCAGGGTAATGTGCAAATGGATAGCTGAGCTGAAACTCAGGGCCTGGATGTCCAATTGCGATCAAGAAAGTGAGCTAAGCTTCACCCCGGATATTCGCACGACCGCACGAATACCGTATCAGGGACTGATCAGTACGAAAATGAAAAATGATATTGCTAAGAAGTCAGCCGGGTGTGATCCAACGGTTTCTCTCCCAAAACCCCATGCAACCTATTCTAAACATTTAGACTTCAGAGAAACTATCTCCCAAACGGGAGTCCTAGAAGTCAAGTCGCATTCAAATATTAGTTTCGTCTTTTCCGAAACTAAAGTAGTCCGAGAAATGTTGGAACCAAGGTAAAATTCCAAGATATTCAATTGGACATAATTCCAAAAATCCCTCCGATATTATAGGTCGGAGATGGATGGTTCAAGTGGTCTAGAACTAGAGTCAAAATTTCCAAGAAGTCCGAGTTTGTCGGAAAATAGACTAACTCTGGAAATTCTCAAAAATTTCGGCAGAGTCTCCTTTGTATTTACTGACCCAGAAACATTCCAGAACATATAAATACAAAGAAATAATAAATGGACACGCCGACCCCTTCGGTGGAGCAACCCTCAACACCGGCAACATGCAATATATATATATATAATCGGGTACGCCGACCCCTTCGGTGGAGCAACCCTCAACACCGGCAACACACAATATATATATATATAATCGAGTACGCCGACCCCTTCGGTGGAGCAACCCTCAACACCGACAACACGCAATATGATGTACGGTATAAAAATACGAAAAGTACAACTTACCTTAGCGTGCTAGCTATTTCATTTAAAAGTCATAAGGTTCCCTCGGGTCTACACAAGTTCAAGCATATAAATCTTTGTGGAAACTATATGGAAAAGTGACTCAACACAACCATTAAAATGAATAGACTTCCCAAAATCAACTCTACGAGTTCAAAGTAAATCCATATTTACGGTACACTTTAATTGTGCTTTTAGAATGTGTTTCAAAGGTCATTTGACTTAGAATTTCAACGTTAGGGTTACCTTATCATACCGACACCTAAATAAACTTATTTTGGCTAATTAATCATGATGAATAAGTCATTTAAGTGTAAATTAAAAACTGGATAGAAGTGAATTATTGTAAAATAATAATGAAATGGGCATACAACTTCTTGTTTGAGGTCATTTGGGGATACTTTAGTGAAGACAACATTATTGGCTTCTAAGTTCATGAAGTTATCATATAAGCATACGTATATATATACATACCATTGTATGAAAGGTTAGCATCTACAAGTTGCATTGCATGGGGCAATCAAGAAGTTTCATCGTGTCATGGTTTCTATGTATATGCAATCACACATATATGTAGGTTTTATGCATAAATTCGTTCTAAGGAAACATCAATATCTACCTCTATGCATATGCATATATATAAATATATCTAATCACAACAAGGTGTGAGCACATTACATTGCATTTTGGTTGATATTACCAATAGTTTCAAAATTCAGAATATATATATATATCATGCAAAAATACAAGAATATTAGATAATTTAACATGGGACAAATTCAAAGGAATAGGGAGAGAGGGCTTGCCTTGATCCTTAGAGTGCTAGAAAAGTTCCTTCAAAACCCAAAATCAGAATCCTAGGGCACAAGAATGAAATTGGGTTAAAATTACAAAACCTAGAAATATTAGCAAGAAATTGAAAGGAAAAGGGGAAAGGAATTGGAAGAAAGGAAGAGAAAGAAGAATAAGAAGATGAAGTGGGGGGGTGCGCGGTTGGCCGGCCGGCCGACGGGCGGCGGCGCAGCAACCGCGCAGCAGCAGTGGCGGCATGAGCAGCAGCCGCAACAAGTGTAGCAGTAGCAGCAGTAACAGCTGCAAGAGGAGCAGCAAGGAAGGGGAAAAAAAGAAGAAGAAGAAAGGAAAATAAGAATGGAATAAGAAGAAGAAGGGAGAGGAGAGAGTACCTGGAGTTGAAGAAAGGAAAGAATGGGTTTTCTCTCCATTCTCCTTCAAATTTAATGAATGGTAAAAAAAGAATGACAAAAATGCCCTTATGGCCTCATCATAAGAAGAGAATGCCACATGGTATCTTTCCATGCATGAGTGCCACCTAGTGGCTATAGCAAAATGCAAATTTGAATTTGCATAAGGGGTTAAAAAAATTTTAATTTTTGAAAGAAAATTAATATAAGAAAATTATTTTTAATAGTTGAAAACCAATTTAAATAAAAATAAAAAAATAATAATAAGGGTATGACATGCTACTAAAAAATAATCGTCATGATAGACCCATGTACTATATAGGGTATATCGGGAGATCAAGGTGGACCGCATGCACATCGATCTAGGATCCTCCCTCATCATCAATCCTAAAAGTTTGCTTCAAATTCTGGGAATCCCTTTGTACAAGCTATCTGCAACCAACACAACTATTATGGCTTTCAATGCTGGTCGAAGCCATCCGCTGGGCAAGATCTGTCTCAAATGCCAGATCGGTGATGTCCGAACGGAGGTTTCCTGCTATGTGATCGATGCCAACGTATCCTACAACGTCTTATTGGGACGTCCATGGATACACGAGAACATGATCATTCCTGTCACACTTTACCAGTGCTTCAAATACGTCAACAACGACTG
This sequence comes from Iris pallida, assembly GCA_029216955.1. Classification (NCBI taxonomy): domain Eukaryota; kingdom Viridiplantae; phylum Streptophyta; class Magnoliopsida; order Asparagales; family Iridaceae; genus Iris; species Iris pallida. The sequence continues at coordinate 68,381 of JANAVB010026020.1, read as the reverse complement.
TGTCGTAAAGACGGAGTTTGCCGATGTCGATCCTTTTAAGGGCATCGAAGCTTACTATGGAGATTCGGTACTTTACCAATCTCAGCCCCCCCAGGACGATGGCAACGAAGCTGACAATGAAGCTGAAGCAAGTCCATCCTTCAATGATGGTCCCCTGATTATCCGAGTCAAAGGATGTACTACTCCAAAAAGTACTCTGAAGCCTCTCACAATCTGGATGAAAAAGAAGAACCCTGACAAGGTCAAACCATTGACCATCACTCTCAGCAAGACACCCTGGGAGGAACCTACTGATGCCCGTCCTCCAAATCCTGAAGAATTACCCTACGTGGTGAACTCGGCCAAGACTGTGGCTCCTCTTCCAGATGATGATCCTCTCAATGAGTATACCAATACTCATAATAATGTACCTTCAACGGATGATGTTATCCCTGAAGAAGAACTTTCGTATTTCCTTAGTAAAGGTTTATCTTTGAATTACTCCGATGTCTATCAATCTGTAAACCACTACATAGATATGATGTACGCTCTAGAGCACGGCATAGGACCACACCTCTGCATGCCGATCACGATGCCTCACCTGCAGGAAAACATTTACCCTGAAGATATCCTCTACTTCATCGTTCCAGCCAGAAAGAAGGATGAAGAACTAATCATCTTTGGTCGTATAATTAGCGAGAGAAAGTTCGTTTCAGACTCTACTTCTCCCAAGCATAATACAGAAGCTGACTATGACTCTGGGAAAATACAACTATTTTAGTATAGTTGGCAGGCCAAGAATATCATCCAGAACATGGGATATGACATCAAAAGCGACCAGGGGCTAAATTACGGCCGAGGACGACGGTTGCCAATACGACACTTTGCTCCTCCCAGCAAACCCGAGAACTACTATCAACGAAGCGGTGTTGGTTTGGGTTATGTCACTCCTCCGACAACTCTCGAAAGATCAGATGATGAAGTAGATCTTGTTCTCATTCTTTTGATTCCTCCCTCTGGGACTTAGACTCCATCATTGGCGATATGTTCAAGACAACTCTGTCCATCAACATGGTTTCCGTTGACAAAATTGCGGACGACGTCCAATCGATCGAGCTTGAACAATGGGCTCAAAAGATAGACACTAGGTGGGAGCAGCGCTATGAACAACGTGAACCACCTACTGAAGACGAAGTCATCCAAGTCAATTTAGGAGACGAATCATCTTTCAAACCATTCTTCATCTTCAAAAGTTTATCTGGCGATGGACGTCAATCTCTTATACAGCTTATAAGAGAATACATCGAGGTCTTCGCATGGAGCTATGAAGATATGCCAGGCTTGGACCATAAAGTCGCCATGCACCGCCTGAATATTTCGTCTAAAGCTAAGCCCGTGAAGCAGCAACAACGACGATTCCGACCAGACGTCATGGAGGCCATCAAGAATGAAGTCAAGAAGATCATTGCCAGTGGATTCATTCGCGAAGAACAACACCCAGACTGGGTTGCCAATATCATTTCAGTCATAAAAAAGAACGGTAAAGTTCAAGTCTGTGTCGACTACCGTGATTTGAACTCTGCATGCCCGAAAGACGAGTTCCTTCTACCGATTACTGACGTAATGATCGACAATACTTGCGGCTTCGAGCGGATGTCATTCATGGATGGGATCTCAGGCTACAACCAGATCAAGATGTTCCCTGACAACGAGAAGCACACATCTTTTCGAACACCGTTGGGGGTATACTGCTATACGGTGATGCCCTTCGGATTAAAAAATACAGTGGCGACATACCAGCAAGCCATGAACACAATTTTTTACGATCATTTGCGCAAAACTGTGGAGTGTTACGTAGACGATATCGTAGTCAAAAGTTGTCTTAAGGGCAACCACCTCCAAGATTTGAGAACGGTGTTCGAACTAATGCGTTCACACCAACTCAAGATGAATCCAACCAAGTCTTTTCTGGAAGTCTCCAGCGGCAAGTTCCTTGGTTTCGTCATCACTTCAAAGGGTATACACCTTGACCCGAAGAAAGTGAAGGCTATCCTCGACATGTATCCTCCAAGAAACCTCAAAGAGCTACGCAGACTACAAAGAAGGCTAGCCTACATCAGACGATTCATTTTGAACCTCTCTGGAAGGTGTCAACCATTCACTCAGCTCATGATGAAAGGCGTATCTTTCGTCTGGACTGAACAATGTCAACGCACATTCGATGACATCAAGGCATACCTTACAAGCCCTATAGTATTGGTAGCTCCAATAATAGGGAAGCCCTTCTTATTATATGTCCGTGCTATGGACCATTCTCTTGGTGTCCTATTAGCTCAGAAGAACGAAGGTGGCCATGAAAAGGCAATCTACTACCTCATTCGCACAATGGTGGGTGCCGAACACAGATACACACCGGTGGAAAAGGAATGCCTTGCACTAGTATTTGCCATCCAGAAGACATGCCACTATGTGTCTGGGCAGACTATCCACATTATATCTAAAGTCAACCCTCTCAGAATACTCATGACTAAATCGGGATCTCTTAATTCCCGTTTAGCTACATGGGCAATGCTGTTGAATCCATATGATATGCTCTTCGTTCCTCTTAAGGCAGTAAAAGGCCAAGCATTAGCTGATTTTCTAGCAGCTCATCCAGTGCCAGAATCGTCCAAACTCTACGACAAAATTCTCGACGAAGTGGTGGAGTCTAACACTGTAACTGAAGAAATCCCCATCTGGCGAATGTTCTTTGACGGTGCATCAAGAACAGGACCTAAAGGAAACATCGTGGCCGGAGTAGCTGTCGTGCTCGTGTCACCTGATCATCTGGTTATACATCGTTCATATTCTCTCTTGGAATCATGCACCAACAACGTGGCCGAATATAATGCCCTATTAATCAGCCTACAACTGGCAAAGCAACTGGAAGTTGACTATCTAGAAGCTTACGGCAATTCCAAGCTAATAGTCAGTCACGTCCGAGGAGATTATAAAGTTCGCCACGAGGATCTCATCCCCTACTACAGAGCAACAATCGAGTTGGCGTCTACTTTCACTGGATTCTTCATCGAGCACGTGCCTCGACTACAGAATATAGAAGCAGATGCTCTAGCCGGCCTCGCTGCTTCCTTGACCGTTTCTACCAATACTCAGTAGTCGATCACAGTTTCTGGTCGAGAATTATTCTATGTGAAAGTTGCCTTGCATATTCATCACAGTTACGCAACAAAAACAAGCGTCGATGCTAAAGATTAGAGATTTTCCTTCATAGACTATGTCGTCTATGGAATCCTTTCGGAGGACCCGTTGGAAGCAGTATCCATCCAAAGGCGATCCCTCAAATTTTACTACGACATAGCTACCAAGATGCTGTACCGACGCTCTTACGACGGGGTACTGTTACGATGCTTATCAGACACAGAAGCCAAACATGCACTCCGGGAGGCTCACAATGGAGTTTGTGGTACACATCAACCAGGCCCCATATTACAAGATCGCCTCAAACGAATAGGTTATTACTGGCCCATAATGATAGCAGATACTGTTGAATATGCAAAGAAGTGTAGAGTTTGTCAGTTCTACGCCGATTTCATTCATCAACCTTCGGAGTTTCTACACCCAACGACAGCATCTTGGCCGTTTGAAGCCTGGGGCATGGACGTCATAGGACCAATCAGCCCGCCATCCTCCAAAGGACATCGGTTCATCCTAACCATAACCGATTAATTCTCCAAATGGGCAGGAGCTATACCGCTCACCGAAGTGAAGATGTCAAACGTGATCAGTTTCATCAAATATCACGTCATCTACCGCTTCGGCCTACCTCGTGGGATCATCCATGATAATGGTCCACAGTTTGCAAGCTATGCATTCTATCGATTCTGCGATAAGAGCCGAATCCAGAACATAGCCTCTACTGCCTATAATCCAGCAGCTAACGGGCTAGCAGAAGCCTTCAACAAAACCATCATAAAACTTCTCAAGAAGTTCGTGTCTTCAAGCAAGCGCGATTGGAATGAGAAGCTAGGCGAATGTCTATGGGCCTATCGTACAATGGTCCGGACTTCAACAGGCAGTACGCCATTCTATCTGGTTTATGTGTGTAAAGTAGTTCTTCCCCTAGAAATCCAGATTCCTTCTTTTCTAGTAGCCCTAGCCAGCGAGCTAACTACCGAAAAAAGCTGCCGTCTGCGACTCCAGGAGCTCGAAGCGCTAGATAAAAAATGCTTATTAGCTCAACAGCGCATTGAGCTATACCAAGCACGCCTTTCCAGAGCATTTAATAAAAAAGTGAAGGAAAAGATCTTCCAAGTCGGCGATCTGGTCTTAGCAGTGAGAAGACCAATGGTCATGACGCACAAAACAAAAGGAAAATTCCAGCCTAAATGGGAAGGTCCTTTCATCATAGAATTAGTGTATTCTAACGGTGCGTACCGACTAACCAAGCCTGATGGTGACTTGCTCATGATGCCTATCAACGGCAAGTTCCTGAAGAAATACTATGTGTAACCTTTTTTGTACACATGTGTTCAGTCATATAAATGTACAGTGCGATGCTTATATGATTCGAGGAACTATCTAACTATTATCCGTATTTCAAGAGTCTTGAATACGCCCTGGATAGTAGGACCTCTAAATATTTCCCTAGTGGAATCATTCCCATTTTTGACTCTGTCCAAACTCGGTTTGACGAAAACAAGTCACGTCCCTATTACCTCTAAATTGTTTTTCGATATTTATTTCCCCAGTGAAATGATTATGTTTTGCCACGTCCATAAAACCTCTGAGCAATGCATTCATCAAGGAAAATCACGTCCCTATTACCTCTAAATTATCCACTCCCACCTAACGTTACATATCTTTCCACGTCCATATTACCTCTGGTCAAATATAAAACATCATCTACTATTACGTCCATATTACCTCTACTATCAGCTTCATTAAACTTATTATCTATATTCAAATAACTAGAATATAAAATGGATAACTGGTCCACATCAAAATTTCCCAACAGAATACCCACCAGAAATATCCTTGCTACGTCCACATTACCTCTAGCACCGATATTTTACAAAACCACATTCATTTTGAAAATATTTTTTATTTTGTACTTTAACGTCTATCAAGAGACAAAAAAATGGTACAAGAGCCGTGACGGCTAGAAAAAAAGAGGAGTTACAAAAATCTACGGGATACATAGGCAGTTTATGTTGTCCCTCAGGGCCGCAATCTCGGCTTCAAACTTTACAGTAGCTCGGCACCGTGCCTCTTCTTGACGAGCGACTTCATCCCCGAAGAGGATCAGACTCAGATGCTCCCCCTCCAACTTCGCCAGCTGTTCTTCTGAACGGGCAGAAGTGGTGGCAGTCATGGCAGTATGGGCCAAGCAATCCTCCTGTTTAGATGTCGCCGCCCTCAAGTCAGCTTCCAGCTTGGCAATCTCGTTCTTGATCTGCGCAATGTGATTATACTTCTCAGTGATTTGTACAGCCAGCCTGTTCTACGAGACAGCACATGCCTCACTTGCACTATTGAACTGGCCATACTGGTCAGCCAGCTCATCGATCTCTCGAACAAGGGCATCCTTCCTTGCCTGGAAAGTAGCCCTCTCCTTCGCAAGAGCCGTCATCAAAGCCTCGTCCTCTGTACGGAACAGCGACGTCGGGCTTCGCTGTTTGGTGTCCCGAAACCTGGCCACTTGACCCTCCAGGTCGTTCAGAACTTTCCTCAAAGCGTTGGCCCGCTCTTTATAGCCAGCAATGCTCTCGAGGGCCGCCACTTGACATTCGACAATAGCCTTCATAGGGACGAAGGCAACATTCCGATTCAAGACTCCAGGAAGCTTCACTTTTAGTAAAGAGTAGAAAGGTTTGATAACTTCCTAGGCCATCTCCTCATCTTTGGTGTAGGTCGTCAGAGAAGAGGCTTGGAAAGTTTCCTCCACCTCAGGAAGGAACACCTGACAAGAAGCTGAACCTGACAGAGAAAATAATATATACATCAGTAACCGAGAAAGAGGGAAGAAAGGCAAAAGAGTTATAATTTTGTTCCTTTGGCTTGCTCAACTTCAGTCTGGGCTACGCCATCAACCTTGGCTTCAGGGAAACCAGGAGCAGGCTAAGACCGTTCAAGAAGAACAATATCAACGCCCTGAGTGACATCAGGCCTGATATCTTCTACAACCTCAGCCGGAACAAGGATGGATTCAGCAACAGGCCCCTCAGCAGGCTGCTCAACTTCTCTTTCTTTAGCGGATACCGGCTCACTAACAGCTCCCCCTACACCAGCAAAATTGGAGGAGTCAGGAACAACTTCTGTCCCTTCTCCAATAGCGGAGCCTATCTTCGCGAGGGGTTCTTTCCTCTTGTCTGCAAGGGAACATACAGTCGTGGTCAGCCTCACAAGGTGCACGCAAAACTGAAGTCAAAAAATCTCATCCGAAGAGAGGCGCAAAGATGACATACCCGTAAGAGGATGAGCCGACTGGACTTGATTCTCATCCAACTCTCTCATCGTAGTTCCTATGGCAGACAAATCCCTCATAGATATGTCGTAAGAGGGACTAATCTTTTGATCACCGTCATGGTCCGAGCCCACCGTAACGGTCCCTTTAAGATATCGAAAGATATGCTTAACTGCAGTCATGTGTGATTCCTTAGGGTTGGCTTGATAGCGAGCACCCAGGCAAACACTAAACATGATATCGGGACGACTAGTAGTTAAATAAAGTAGACTACCAATCATACCTCGATACTTACGTTGATCAACCCGTTTGCTGCTTTCATTAGGTTCTAGTTTTACTGTAGTAGCCATTGGAGTACTGATTGGTTTGATGTTGTCAAGATCAAACTTCTTCAACATCTCCTTTGTATACTTTGATTGGCTAATGAAGACTCCTTGTTAGTATTGTTTGACTTACAGTCCAAGGAAGTATTTGAGCTCCCCCATCATGCTCATCTCGAACTCATTCTACATACACTTGGCAAATTTTTGGCATAAAATCTCATTAGTAGACCCAAATATGATGTCATCCACATAAATTTGTACTAAGAGAATGGTGTCATCAATAGATTTTATAAACAGTGTTGTGTCAATTTTCTTATTTGAAAAACCCTTGTCAAGTAAGAAAGTGCTAAGGTGTTCATACCAAGCTCGAGGGGCTTGTTTGAGGCCACGGAGAGCTTTCTTAAGTTTGAAAACATGATTGGAAAATTTATGATTTTCAAAACCAGGTAGTTGCTTTACAAATACTTATTATTTGATAAAACCGTTAAGAAAATCACTTTTGACATGCATTTGAAAAATTTTGAAAATATGGAAATTTGTAAATGCACAAAGCATACGGATTGACTCAAGTCGTGCAACAGGAGCATATGTCTCATCGTAGTCTATACCTTCCTCTTGGTGGTATCCTTGAGCTACGAGACGGGCTTTGTTACGTGTGACTGAACTGTCCTCATTGAATTTGTTACGAAAGACCCATTTAGTACCAATGATCGAATGATTAGCAGGTTTAGGAACGAGTTCCCAAACTTGATTTCTTTAGAATTGGTTGAGTTCTTCTTGCGCTGCCGATATCCAAAATTTATCAGAAAAGGCTTCTAAAATGTTTTTGGGTTCTATTTGAGAAATAAATGCAATGCTAACTATATAGTCTCTAACTGATGATCGAGTACTAACTCCTTTTGATACCTCACCTATTACCAAGTTTTTCGGATGTGATAGTGTGAAGTTGATGGTTTGATGTGTATGTCATCGTGGTCATCAAGAAGAGCAGTTGTACTATTATTCTCATCAAAGGTTACATTAGCAGATTCTTCAACAATCATAGAGCATTTGTTGAACACTTTGTATCCTTTTCTCTTGGCAGCATAAACAAGAAAAATACCTTCGTCAGCTTTGGCATCAAACTTGCCTAAGTTGTCTTTGGTATTCTGGACAAAGCAGCGACAACCTAACACTCGAAAATAGGAAATAGTTGGTGTTCTATCAAACCAAAGTTCATAGGGAGGTTTCTTTGAAATAGGTCGAATCAAAACCTTATTCAAGACATGGCATGCTGTACTTACAGCTTCTGCCCAAAAATATTTCGAAAGAAAAAATTAATTCAACATGACTCTAGCCATATCGCCAAGAGTCTTATTCTTCCGCTCAAAAACACCATTTTGTTGGAGAGTTCTAGGACATGAAAATTCATGATTAAAACCATTTGAATCACAAAACTTTTTGAAATCAGAGTTTTTGAATACGCCGCCAAGATCACTTCAGATTCGAGTAATCATGAAGCCTTTTTCGTTTTGAACCTTTTTAGCAAAAATTTAGAAAACAGAATTGGTATCACTTTTGTTTGTAAGGAAGAAAATCCAAGTAAATCTAGAAAAATCATCAACATTTACAAAAGCGTAGAGTTTTCCACCAAGACTAGCTACTCTATTAGGACTAAATAAATCTATATGAAGCAGTTGCAAAGGTCTAGTAGTACTTACAGAGTTAATGGATTTAAAATAGGATTTGGTATCCTTGTTTTTCTCACATTCGTCACATACCGTATCTTTTTTGAAGGTAATGTTAGGTAGTCCTCTCACTAGCTTCTTGGTTAACAGTCTTGATATAGTATCCATATTTGCATGCCCAAGACGCATATACCATAGTAGTCTTTCATCTTTGTGAGCGTAGAGGCATCTTTCTGTATTGTTAGTATCTCTAGAAAGATAGAATATATATATGTTATCTTCTCTTATCCCTTTAAAAGCGATGTCTTCAGATGATCTATCATATATGGAGCATTTAGTTTTCCTAAAGTTAATATCATATCTATGGTCAGCAAGATGGCTAATGCTGAGCAAGTTATGCTTTAACTCGGTCACTAAATAGACATCCTTAATGACGGAAGAAGGAGGATGACCAATAGTACCGTTACCTATGATATAACCTTTCAAATTATTGCCGAAGGATACATATCCTTCCCTCTTCATCGATAGTTTGTGAAAAGATTTGTATTTCCAGTCATGTGTCGCGAGCACCCACTATCGAGAATCCACTTTCTTCTAGAGGATGAAGGAAGGTCCACCTATACCACGAGTAGATATGACCTTTGGTACCCAAATCTTTGAGGGTCCTAAAATGTTAGTCTTCGGTACCCATGCATATAGTTTTAAATCAACCAGTCTTCTAATTCTACACTGTGGTGGAGTGTGTCCATGTTTACCACAGTAGTGACATGTAGCATGTATGTTCATGTTAGATACAGGATAATAGTGATGTCTATGAGTTTGTCGTGCTGCATGAGAATGTGTGTTCATAAAAGCATGTCTATGTGTGCCATGTGTATGTGTGGGTGTTTTTCATGCTACATGTGACTAAGTGTACATAAAGGCATGATTGTGAGCAGCATAAGTATATGTGTTTTTCTTGTGACGTATATTCTTGTGTTGAACAGGCTTTTGTCTTGTGTACGTGTTGTGACTGTGAGACTGGATTTGAGGCTGAACAACTTGTTCCTCCAGTTTTATCTCTAATCTTTTAGAGGTATTGCACATATCATCATACTTGGCAGTTAAGGTATCAATTCTTACAGCAGCAATATTATACTTCTTTTTCTCATCTAAGAGTTCTTTATTAAGTGTTGTAATATCACGTGTTTGTTTCTCAATACGAGATTCGACATCGTATATGTCACGCCCCGAGTCGACAAACTGTTCATCCCCGATGTTACTTTGCCAATTCGATCGTCCTCGCTAAGGCGTGATGCCGTACGAGTCTGGAATTTGCACTCGTACAAGGCAAGAACGTTACGTTGTTTTTTGTATTAATACGCCAAGTTGAAACTTCACAAATTACATCAGAATTTATGATACAGTATAGGAAGATAGAAATGCTTTTCATTCATAGCTTGCAACGAAGTGCAAGTCGTAATTACAATGGATGCCGTTGCGGCTACATTGATTGCAAACAGAAGAAAATACATTCGACAAGTTGCCTGAACTAACGCTTGCCGTCCCATACATTCGCCCCTTTATACATAAGTCGTCGACTTGAATTGGCTTCAAAATACTTCAGCATAGGAAGAGCTTCAAAATGCCTCTCCGTACTTCAGCTCCAGTTTAGTTGGGCGCGCCCGTCGCACCTGGGGAAATTAGGGGAATGGGATTAGCACACTTGCTAAGTGGATGAGACGAACCCACTCGTCTAAACCGACTCTGATTGTTAGGATAGGCATGCTTTAGAGTTGTCTTTCTATTAGAACTAAATGAATTCAGTTTATATTCGATAGCCATCTTTGCGTAATAAAACATACAGTGTACCATAGCAGTTTATCATATTCCTTACCACGGCCGTGCTCGTCCCTGCATGAAAATACAGAGATAATATTTACACCTGCATAAGATAATAGGTGAGCATGCTACTATCTTATATGCGGTCATTGATGTTATACATCATATAGGACTATCTCAACGGCTTTTCGGCCCGCTCAGTCTAGGTTGCAAGCCTGACTGACGGTCCCGCAATGCATCAGTGCCGAAGCACGATTATTCATTCCCCCTAGGTCGATTCGATTCCGATGCCCCGGATATCGATTCGAGGAAAAATATCAACTTGTGCACAAGCTGTCCATGACCATGCCAATGCGTGAACAGTTTAACATATGCAACAGTTTTGTATAGCGTGAACAGTATTGAACGGCATTATCATTTCCCCTAACTTATGCAACGATTCATTTTTCCCCAAGTCGTACTCCCGATTTAGCATCCCGTAGGCACCAAATTGTCCGAGGCATCATAACCCACGATCGACGTTTCATAATATTTTGCAGCACGTAAAATAGTCTATCTTTTTACTAGAACCTTAAACTTTCTGGTTTATGTGATAGACTTGTATTTTCAGAGTGAATAACTCTAAATAGATACGTTTTTCCCGAGTTCTTAGACTTAGTGGATTGGCATGCAATTAACTTGGCATCGTTCGATTTGAATGAATTCAAGGCAAGGAATAAGTTTACGGGACAGAGTAGAAAAGAAGGGGCCGAATCACCCACCGATTGCTTTGCTTCGTGCAGGTCGTTGAAGCGCTATGCAACGTCAATCCTTAGTTACGCGAGCTTCTGCAATGGCACCAACACTTTGTTAGATTTCCTTCTTTTCCCCTTGCATCGTAATTTGTAATTACATCCATGAAAACGACGCGAAAGCACTTCAATCAAGCCCAGCGGCAAAGCTGCAAGAAAACCATACAATGGTCCGGTCCCGTCGAAGGGACTCTTATAGAGAGCTTACTCGCCGAGATGCAGCCCGCTGCATCTAGGACTTATTCTAACAGAAGTCGTTCCATTAGTTGGATTGATTCTCGTAACTTTCGTCCAAATCGATTTGAATCGATGCCGCAAGGCGTTATCGTTTACCAAGCTTAGCGATCGAGTCAGATGGCCATCTAAGTTCCCGGCCGATCTGACTCGGCGCAAGCATATTATGAAGTTCCGTCGCCTATCGAAAGCGGGGCGCTACATAATATACCACTAAGAAAAAGTTTCGTCCCGAAACTTAAGAACAAGGGTCTGACCTTAATTTAGACGAACAACAAAGGGTACTTCTCTTTCATCTCCACCTCCATCTCCCATGTCGACTCCTCGACTATATGGTTCCGCCAAAGCACGCAGACCAAGGACATCGACCGATTTCGTAGCACCTTCTCCTTGTGGTCCAAAATTTGAATAGGCTCCTCCGAGTAAGACAAGTCAGTACGTAGCTCCAACTGATCGAAGCTAACCACATGACTTAGATCGTGCACGTATTTTCGAAGTTGTGGGATGTGGAAAACATCGTGCACATCAACTAAGGTAGGAGGTAGTGCGATCTGATAAGCAACCGTCGCAACTCGCTCAATGATCTCGAAGGGGCCTGCAAATCTCGGGCACAACTTGCCTTTAACGCCGAACCGCATCATACCGTGCATGGGCATCACTTTTAGAAATACATGGTCCCCGACCAAGAACTCTAGCGGTCATCGACGAAGATCTGCGTAGCTCTTTTGTCGACTTTGCGCGATGCGGAGTCTATCTCGAATCAAGTGGACTTTTTCGACGACCTGCTCCACCAGTTCCGGTCCAAGCACTTGTCGCTCTCCGACTTCATCCCAGCATATCGGCGAACGGCACATTCTCCCGTAGAGCGCTTCGTATGGAGCCATCTGAATGCTCGACTGATAACTGTTGTTATACGCAAACTCCGCAAGCGGCAAATGCGTATCCCTACTAGTCTTTAGGTCGATCACACACAGACGCAACATATCTTCTAAGATCTGATTGACTCTCTCCGTCTGACCGTCTGTTTGGGGATGGTATGTCGAACTAAAGTTCAGTTTGGTCTCCATTGCCGCTTGGAGGATCGTCTAGAAATGCGATAGGAATCGCCCATCTTTGTCCAAAATTATTGAGGCCGGTCCCCGTGCAGTCGAACAATCTCATCGACGTAGATTTGCGCTAACCGATCGACACTCCATCCTACTTTAATTGCGATGAAGTGAGCCGACTTGGTCAATCTATCAACAATGACCCAAATTGCGTCATTCCCCTGCGGCATCTTCGGAAATCCTATAATAAAATCCATCGAGATATTGTTCCACTTCCACTCGAGAATGGTGATGTTCTGCAGCTCTTCGCCTGGCCTTTGGTGTTTCGCCTTTACTTGCTGGCACGCCATGCACTGCGATACGAAGGTAGCCACGTCTTTCTTCATGCCGTGCCACCAGAAGTTTGTGCGCAAGTCCTTGTACATCTTGGTGCTTCCAGGATGTAACGAGTACTTCGCATAATGTGCCTTCGTCAAAATTTCTTTCCTGAGTTGACAGTTTCAGGGATGCAGAGCCTTCCCTTTAGTCGCATCGTCCCGTCTTCGTCTTCCGTAAAGTCAGTCGCCCTTCCCGTTGGAATCAGCTCGTGCATCTTCTTTAGGAATGAGTTGTCCTTCTGTGCGGTCTTTATCTTGCTAAGGAGGCTCGATCCTAACTTCAGCTGAGCTAGGTGCAGGTGTCGATACCCAATTCCGAGTTCGATACCCATCGCTTCAAGGTCTCGCCGTATCTCCTTGTTTATGGCCAGTGTTCCCATAAATATTTTGCTAAGTGCATCGACCACCATGTTTCCCTTGTCCGGTGTATACTCGATCGTTAGCTCGTAATCTTTTATGAGTTCGAGCCAACGTCGCTGCCGTAGGTTGAGTTTTCGTTGCGTAAATAAGTATTTCAGGCTTTTGTGATCTGTGTAGATTCTGCATGCCACACCATAGAGGTAGTGCCGCCATAACTTCAACGCAAAGACGATCGCCGCCAATTCTAGGTCGTGCGTCGGGTAGTTCTTCTCGTGCTGCTTCAACTGCCGTAAAGCGTAGGAGATGACTTTGTCCCTCTGCATGAGTACGCACCCGAGGCCAGTTCCCGACTCGTCACTGAATATCTGAAAGCCTTCTAGACCGTCTAGAAGTGCAAGGATTGGAGCAGAGACGAGCCGTTGCTTCAACTCTTGAAAGGTGGATTCACAGTCGTCGCTCCATTCAAATACTACTCCCTTCTGGGTGAGGCGAGTCAGAGGCGATGCTAGTTTTGAAAAGCTTCGTACAAACCTACGGTAGTAGCCCGCTAAGCCCAGGAAACTTCGAATGTCGCTAGCCGAGGCAGGTCATTTCCAGTCCACCACCGCCTCAATCTTCTTTGGGTCCACCGCGACACCTTCGGCAAAGATTACATGTCCGAGGAATGTCACGCTACTCATCCAGAACTCGTACTTACTCTGCTTGGCGTATAATTTGTTTTCACGCAGAATCTGCAATACCGTCATCAAATGTTTCGTATGTTCTTCACGATTCCTTGAGTAGACAAGGATATCGTCGATGAATATGACTACAAATTTATCTATTTGAGGTCGGAAGACTCGGTTCATCAGATCCATGAACGTGGCTGGGGTATTCGTCAAACCGAACGGCATGACGAGGAATTCGTAATGACCATATCGAGTGCGAAAGGCAGACTTCGATACGTCGTCAGACTTGATCTTCAATTGATGATAGCCTGAACGAAGATCGATTTTTGAAAATACTGATGCGCCTTGGTGTTGGTCGAACAAGTCATCGATTCGTGGCAAAGGATACTTGTTTCGTACGGTCGCCTTGTTGAGTTCACGATAGTCGATGCATAGCCGCATCGACCCATCCTTCTTCTTCATGAACAATACGGGAGCTCCCCACGGAGAGACGCTAGGGCAAATAAATCTGCGGTCTAGCAACCCTTGTAATTGCACCTTCAGCTCCTTCAGTTCTGCTGGAGCCATTCTGTAAGGTGCCTTGGATATCGGCCGTGTATCCGAAAAGGTGTCGATGCTGAATTCTATTTCTCGATCCGGCGGCATCCCGGGCATCTCGTCAGAAAAACGTCAGGAAAATCTACCACAACATCAATCTGCATTGTGTTTGTATTATTCTTCCGCGTGTCTCGGACTGATGCCAAGTATCCCGCGCAGCCGGAACGCAGCATACGCCTCGCCGAGATTGCCGACACCATCATTGCCGTCTTCGAGACCGTACCGCACGAATATGAGAACTCTGTCTCGCCAGGAAGATGAAATACCACTCTCTTCTTCGTGCACTCGATCGTTGCACGATAAGCGCCTAACCAATCCATGCCCAGGATTATGTCGTAATCTTTGATGTCTAGCACGACGGCATCCAAGGATACATATCTTCCCCCGACGCAAATATGGCCATCCCTACAAATAAAGTTCGCAGGCATATCTTCCCCCGACGGCATCCAGGCTAATATTTATATCTAGTGATTGCATGGTTATTTTATTTTCTTTCGCATAATCAGCAGATATAAAGCTATGCGTCGCACCCGAATCGAATAGGACTCGAGCAGGTATATTTTTGTAGAGTAATATACCTGTTACAACAGTATCTGACATAAACACCTCGTTCCGAGTTAAGGCATAAACTCGGCCTTGAGCTCCGGGCGTTGGTTCTGCTGGTTGACGGGCACCACATTCGCGCCTTGCAGTATCGGCACTTTATGCGGATTCGGGACGTTCCTCGGTGGGTTGTGTTGATTCGGACCTTTGTGCGGGCAATATGTAACTATGTGGCCTACCTCGCCACACTTGCAGCAAGATCTCGTGACGCAGTCGACGGTTCGGTGCCCACGCCTACCGCACCTGGTGCAGTATTGACTGCCATGGCCTCGATCATCGAATATGTTTGGACGCTTTGTTATTCTCGATCCTCCAGCACCGGCGTCGTTAGGACGCTTGTTGAAGTGGTTACGGATGCCTCTACTCGATATACGGCCAAAGATGCGCTCACTATTAAGAACGGCATTATAGGATTCACGGTATGTTTGGCATCTTTGATTCATGACGTCCCTTCACAGTTCGTCATTGAGGCCTTGTTGGAAGCGTTCACACCAGGCTTCCTTGTTGGGCAGGAAGGCGCCGACAAACTTCGTCAGCTTTGAGAAGCTCGAATCATAATCGTCGACAGACATATTTCCCTATCGTAGCATCATGAACTTGTCTTCTTTTTGTTGGCGGACGGTGCGAGGAACGTACTGTTCGAGGAAGGCTTCCTTGAATATTTTTCAGAAAATCGTGGCGTCTGTATCGGCTTCATAGATTTCCTACTTTTTAGCGGCCCACCAGTCGTACGCCCTTAGTTGCAGCTGTAACACCGCACAAGTTACTCTCTGGGACCCTTCAATGCTAAGCAGATTAAACAGGTCCTCCATCTCCGCGAGCCATCCCACGATCACATCAGGCTCCGCTCGGCCGTTGAACTTTGGTGGATTCATATTGTAGAACTCCTTTGCCTTGAACAAGGAAGAAGAATTTATCATTTGCGGTTGAGTTTCTTCTTCCTCGTTTTCTTTTTGGTCACCTTGCTTTTCCTCGGGCTCTTCGTCCGTCGTCTTGGTATTGCCCGCCATTCTGCTCACTATCTGAGTCAGGGCACTCATCTGTTTCTGTTGCACCTCAAATTGGGTTTTGAATTGTATCTGAAGCTGCTGCTGCTGCAGTTCCATCAACTGTAGCATCTTCTCCATAGTCGTCTCGCTAGGCCCAGTGCTTTTTGTGCTCGACGTACTATCTACAGTTTGGGTTGTGGCGGGATTGTTTCTTTTCTTAGTCATTCCTACAAAACAGAGTAAACCCGTTAGTATTTTTCAAAAATATCTACGGGCTTACCTGTATGGAACTTTTATTTCATGCAGCATGTCGACTAACATTCAATCGAGCCATCGCAACGGACATTCCAACAATGAAACATTTTTCAAAAATCCGAGGAAACATAACTGAGCTCTGATACCAATTTGTCACGCCCCAAGTCGACAAACCGTTCATCCCCGGTGTTACTTTGCCGATTCGATCGTCCTCGCTAAGGCGTGATGCCGTATGAGTCTGGAATTTGCACTCGTACAAGGCAAGAACGTTACGTTGCTTTTTGTATTAATATGCCAAGTTGAAACTTCACAAATCACATCAGAATTTAAGATGCAGTATAGGAAGATAGAAATACTTTTTATTCATAGCTTGCAACGAAGTGCAAGTCGTAATTACATTGGATGCCATTACGGCTACATTGATTGAAAACAGAAGAAAGCACATTCGACAAGTTGCCTGAACTAACGCTTGTCGTCCCATACATTCGCCCCGTTATACATAAGCCGTCGACTTGAATTGGCTTCAAAATACTTCAGCATAGGAAGAGCTTCAAAATGCCTCTCCGTACTTCAGCTCCAGTTTAGTTAGGCGCACCCGTCGTACCTAGGGAAATTGGGGGAATGGGATTAGCACACTTGCTAAGTGGACGAGACGAACCCACTCGTCTAAATCGACTCTGATTGTTAGGATAGGCATGCTTTAGAGTTGTCTTTCTATTAGAACTAAATGAATTCAGTTCATATTCGATAGCCATCTTTGCGTAATAAAACATACAGTGAACCATAGTAGTTTATCATATTCCTTACCACGGCCGTGCTCGTCCCTGCATGAAAATACAGAGATAATATTTACACCTGCATAAGACAATAGGTGAGCATGCTACTATCTTATATGCGGTCATTGATGTTACACATCACGTGGGACTATCTCAACGGCATTTCAGCCCGCTCAGTCTAGGTTGCAAGCCTGACTGACGGTCCCGCAATGCATCAGTGCCGAAGCACGATTATTCATTCCCCCTAGGTCGATTCGATTCCGATGCCCCGGATATCGATTCGAGGAAAAATATCAACTTGTGCACAAGCTGTCCATGACCATGCCAATGCGTGAACAGTTTAACATATGCAACAGTTTTGTATAGCGCGGACAGTATTGAACGGCATTATCATTTCCCTCAACTTATGCAACGATTCATTTTTCCCCAAGTCGTACTCCTGATTTAGCGTCCCGTAGGCACCAAATTGTCCGAGGCATCATAACCCACGATCGACGTTTCATAATATTTTGCAGCACGTAAAATAGTCTATCTTTTTACTAGAACCTTAAACTTTCTGGTTTATGTGATAGACTTGTATTTTCAGAGTGAATAACTCTAAATCGATACATTTTTCCTGAGTTCTTAGACTTAGTGGATTGGCATGCAATTAACTTGGCATCATTCGATTTGAATGAATTCGAGGCAAGGAATAAGTTTGCGGGACAGAGTAGAAAAGAAGTGGCCGAATCACCCACCGATTACTTTGCTTCGTGCAGGTCATTGAAGCGCTACGCAACGTCAATCCTTAGTTACGCGAGCCCCTGCAATGGCACCAACACTTTGTTGGATTTTTTTCTTTTCCCCTTGCATCAAAATTTGTAATTGCATCCATGAAAACGATGCGAAAGCACTTTAATCAAGCCCAGCGGCAAAGCTCCAAGAAAACCATACAGCGGTCCGGTCCCGTCGAAGGGACTCTTATAGAGAGCTCACTCGCCGAGACGCAGCCCGCTGCATCTAAGACTTATTCCAACAGAAGTCGTTCTATTAGTTGGATCGATTCTCGTAACTTCCGTCCAAATAGATTTGAATCGATGCCGTAAGGCGTTATCGTTTACCAAGCTTAGCGATCGAGTCAGATGGCCATCTAAGTTCCCGACCGATCTGACTCGGCACAAGCATATTATGAAGTTCCGTCGCCTATCGAAAGTGAGGCGCTACAGTATAAGCTTAACTTAAGCTTGGATACCTCCTCAGTATTATCCGTGGGTGGTGTGTCTCTAACATTATCAAGTAAACATGAAAGTCTATGAATCTCAACTTTATGAGTCTTGATCTTATGCTTTGCATGTTTACACTTGCTAAGAAACTTCTTGTGATCTTCAAGTAAGTCACTAAAGGCATCACCAAGTTCATTGAAAGTAAAGTCATCAAGAGGATCGTTTGTTACCTTTTCGGACGTTGCCATTAGGAAGACGTTTGCTGTATCTTGGGGAGAGTCCTCTTCTTCTTCCGAGTTACTGGCTTTAGATACTTGTTTGGCATACTTTTGAGAGGTTGGCCTCTTGTACGATCTATCATATCGGCTTCCTTTCTTTGCTGTAGGGCAATCTTTCTTGACATGTCCCGTCTTCTTACATCCAGAGCAGATGGGCTCTTCATCATCTTTTTTGTGTTGTTCCTTCCTTTTTTGGTTGAAATAAAGAAACTTCTTGAAGTTGCGGACCATAAGTGCTTGATCATCACCTTCTGAGTCATCGTCATCTGTTTCTTCCAAAGCAGCCTTTCGGCGATGAGCTCTTAGAGTAATTTTTTTATTCCTTTGGAGCCGCTTCTTCAAAGTCTTTGAGATCGAGCTCATGCGTCATCAGCTTGTCCACCAAAGTTTTCAGAGACATGGTGGTGAATCATTGGCTTCGATGATTGCCGTAGCTTTGGGGTTCCAGTTCTTTATTAGTCCCCTTAGCACCTTGCATATCTTCTCATGGTTGGAGTAGTCTTTACCAAGAGAGGATAGAGGGTTGACGATGTCGAGGAATCTAGTGATAATTTGTTTGATCGTCTCATTGGGCTTTATCTTGAATGCTTCATACTCTTGTGTTAGACGACTAATTTTTGATTCTTTCACCTGTGTGGTTTCTTCATGGGTCACCTCCAGAAGCTTCCATACTTCGTGTGAGGTGGAGCATGTAGAGACCCTGTTGAATTTAGTCCTGTCTATAGCACAGAAGAGAGCATTAATTGTCCTAGCATCTAGACTAGCCTGTTTCTTTTCTTGGTTAGTATATTTGTCGTGGGGTTTATCTATGAGATTCCCTTCAACAACAAATCTAGCAGGCTTCTTGTAACCATCTGTGACTATGGTCCATAAATCAAATTCTAGAGACTTTAGGTAGAAACTCATTCTAGTCTCCAATAGGTGTAGTTGGTTCCATTAAATAGGGGTGGCCTATTTGTGGACTATCTATCACCATAGTTAGAAAGATAGATTGTGTGGTTGCCATAGATCAGCTCTAGGATGTTAATCCGTTATCAAGAGAATAGAGCTCTGATACCAATTGAAGTTATGTATAGTCAACTCTAGAGGGGGGTAAATTGAGTTTCTGTCAATAATAACCAATTAAAAATTCAACTCTATAACAAGTCCAGAAAGCAACTACCAAGAGAGTAAGTAATCAGAGTAGTAATACAAAAATTAATAGAGATCATAAGAGCATACGTAAATATAATGATTTAACCTGATTTCCCTCGTGGAGGACTAGCCCAGGCCTGAGAACTCTCGCTCAAGAGTGAAATCCACTATTTGTGAAATAGGGTACACACACGTGCCTTTACTCAGAAGAGCATGCCAACTTCTTATAACTTTGCAGAGACGAAACTTGGAATTGTCCAAGTGACTTCTTTACAACTCTTGCATAGAACTTTTAGGTGAATCACACTTGAGCACCTTGGGGCTTAGGAGGTTTTGTGGCTAGTAGATTGGAAGAGTAAGGCTTAGAATGTATAAGGCTTAGAAGATTAAGAGTGAGAGATGATTTAAAATGAGAGAATTCAAGCACTATATATACTAGTATGAGGAGGCAAATTCGGCCAGAATTTTGTCTCAAATATTCAAAAATTTGAACGTTGGACAACCTAGATCAAGGTGTTCCTAAAAATTAGCATCCTAAAAATTATGGGGCAGAGTTCGGCCCGAATTCTCATTCCCTTAGGCCAGAATGTTAGTAGGCTAGAATGGTTTGGTTTGGTTCAAGGATTGTCTCGTTTTGTATTGTGGAGCTTGGAGAAGTAAGTCTAGGGTTGAGATGACTCAATGCGACTCAACGTATATGTTCCTAGACTCAGTAAACTGAAAAATTACAGACTCAGTACAAGTATATTTTGTAATGAAACAACTTGTCGATGACGTCTGTCTTGAACTTGATATATTGTAGATGATGTTCTTGTCTTGAGCTCGATGTGTCGTATTGGATCATATCAGATATCGTTTTGTTAATTCTCTAAATTAGGTTGACTGTGATCCAGTTTGGATCAACACAAAGGGCTTTTAGTGGAAACTTATAATAAAAAGCATGTTTTGAAGAACCATATCGAGTGCCATACCTTTTAGGTTTGATAGTCTTTGGTTGGACAGTGTTCCTTTTTGGTAAGTGACACATGTTAATAGAGGATGCAGTCGATATCGGCTATTTTCCTAGCCCAATTTCTAACTTTTTGGAAGTGTTAAATAATCTATTATAGTCAGCTGTTAGGGCATCATTCCTAATCAGTGCATTGATACTATTCATCTTTTCGATTTGATAATCTTCTTGCAGCTGAGCTATGGTCTTGTCTTTTTCCTCAAGAGCGCGTGGTGCTTCATGTAATTTTAACTTGATAGAAGCTAACTCACTAGTCTCACTAGATGGTTCACTATCTCTAACATCTTCTAGTAGTAGGGTTAGTCTTTCTATCTTAAGTTTGTGTTATGTCACTAAAGGTACCATCTAGCTCATAAAAAGTAAAATCATTATATAGAGGATTAGTGGTTACCTGATTGAACGCCATTAGGCACAACATTTACAGCATCTTGAGAACTGTTGTCTTCTGAATCGCTGGCTTCACTTTCGTGCCATATGCTCATGTTTGCATACTTTCTGGACGTCGATTTCTTTTAATTTTTGTCATATTTGTTACCTTTCTTGGTCGATGATGCTGACGGAAAGTCTTTCTTGATGTGTCTTTTCTTTTTGCATCCGTAACATATTTGCTCTTCGTCATCATTGTCGTTGTTATTGCGGAGGTTTTTTTCGACGATTGAACTTCAGGAACTTATTGAAATTTCTTACCAAGAGAGCTTGCTCCTCACCATTTGAGTCACCGTCTTCAAACTTCTCTTCAACTATTCTATTGTGTTGTGCCTTGAAAGCAATTAATTTCTCCTTGCGTACTGAATCTTCAAAATCTTACAAGTCCAGCTCGTAAGTCATCAGCTTCCCTATAATTGTTTCAAACAACATTATTGTGAGGTTGTTTCCTTCAATGATTGTTGTAGCCTTGGGGTTCCAGTTTTTTATGAGACCCTGCTATATCTTGCGAATCTTCTCGTGATTATTGTACTCCTTGCCCATGGAAGACAACGGATTTACGATGTCAAGAAAATAGGTGAACATCTGAGTATCATCTCATTTGACTTTATTTTGAATGCCTCATACTCCTGAGTCAATCTTCTGATCTTTGATTCCTTGACTTGAGTCGTGCCTTCATGAGTCACCTTTAGAAGCTTTCATACTTCGTGAGATGTTATACAAGTGGACACCCTATTAAATTCAATCTTGTCTACTATATAAAACAACGCGTTAATAGCACTATTTTCTATTAAAAAGTTTGGAATGAACTTTATATATAATCACAAACAGAACATAGTACAAGGTAGGATCTCATTGGGATCCTAGGATTACACTTTTGTTTTTATCTGGAAACTATGGCGATGGAGAGGTGATTCTTTACTCCATTGACAATCTGACGACAGTCTTGGACTCTCTGATGGTCTGAGTTGCTTTGGAATGGGCAGCGACATAAAGAGGATTGAAGCTCTTGTAAGTGCTCTGGATGCTAACGTGGTTTGAAAAGTTAAAGATCCGTTGCTCATGAATGAAGGAATGATCCTTCTATTCATAGGCAACGGAATGACCCATTTATGCACACATATACGATGTGCGCATGTAGATTTTGCACGTAGGGACGCCACGTGTCTAACTTTGTTAGGCGCATGGATGATGCGCTGGGGAGTTGGAGCTAAATCAATTTGAACTATACTATTGAGCTGCAAAGGAGCTGACATGTGGCAATTGTTAAGATTTGGTTATTGCTGAGATCTTAGGCGGTTGGCACCCGTTCGTAAGGAGAATTGAGTCAATGAGACATGGCACGTGTCTATTGCTCAAAGATCTTGGCTTGACTTGAGTGGATGTGCCTAGGATCTGGCACATGAAGAGGCTTGATACGTATCTTTTGAGGTCAAATAGCAAATCTGGGCACACGGCTTCAGAAGCTCATGCTAAGTTTGGGCACATGGCTGTAGAGGTGCATGCAAAGGTACCCGTCGGCCACGTAGCAGGGCGCAGCCGTAAACGATAGAGAGTGATGATTGCGTCTCTTCATTTTTTGCAAAAGTTGTCAACTGGTTAGACTTCGAGATGCGTGTTGTTGCCATTTCTATCATCTAATATTAAATGCTTCGATGGGTATAGAGCTCAGGGGGCGCATCAGTTGTATAACGCATGGGGCTGACGAGTGCATAAGCTCCATGGCGCATCTTCTTTGGTCAGCTTTGTTGAGTCTTTCGAGGATGACTTTGACTTAGCTAATTTTGAGGTGGCAGATTCATCACTATTAATGCAAGTTCATTGCACTGACTTTGGAGAAGTTGTCACTTGGCGCATGGGTTTGATTTGCCATGGCCTATAAATAGCAATTTAGAGAGTTCACTCGTTCATTTCATCTGAACTTCTCATTTGAGATAAACTCGATCGATCCTCCTCCTTGGCAAGATGTTGTACTGCAGATTGTGAATCTCCTCGTTCAAAGAAGCTTTAATTTTGACGACGAACTCTTTCAGAAGACTGAGATGCGTAGGGAGAGCTATGGACAGAACAACTTATGTTCGAGCCATTGTCGGCAGTATTTCTTCTACGAGATGGCATTGGGTGCCTGTTGCATCCAAAGATCGGGGTCGTCGTGCCCCAACTTTTGTTATGCTGAAAGAGCCACCGGGTTTGAATTGATTGCCAACCCGCGTTCTGCTGAATAAATGATTCATTAGCCAAAGCACTCGCACGTTTGACGAGGAAGTGATTCGCCCTGATAAGAAGGAATGATGCACCTATGCTGAGACGTTAGAGTGATACACCTAGCTGAGTTGATGCACCTAGTTGTAGAGTTTAGGCTTCTTTGTAATAGACTTTTTATTGTAATCATTTTAGCCATGTAATAGATTTTCATATAAAATAAAAAATCTACTCTTTATGTTCTTTTTATCTCTGCTGTCTTTGAATGATGCGCTGACATTTGTCTTGTGCCTTCGGTACATGATGTTTGTGGCGCATAGACACTTTGGTCTTCGAATTCGCCTGAAATTCCAGGCTTCTACAAGACCCCCTTCAAAGTTTTTAAATTTTTTTGCCAAGTTTTGGAATACATTGAACCAAGAAGCATGAGCAGTAGATGTTTTTTGGGCGCATGCCCTGTCTGGGCGCATGGACATTCTACACATGGTTGAGTTGGCGCATGCTCTTATTGATTTAAATGAAAGAAGATAATACTTCAAATTCTGAGTGATTAATGATGATCTCTTTTGTAAGATATGTAGCTGTCAGTTTCGTGAGACCCGAAGAGACGCTGACGTCATGTTTCTATCGGTTCACGTGCGGCTTAGGCCTATAAATAGGCCTCTGTGGAGAGAGAAGAACTTCTTTTATTTTTTCTTTTTCTTCTTCCTTACAGTTTTTCAAAAAACCCTAGCTTTTGAGAAATGGCCTCAAAAACTCCTCGTGGCGCTGCTGGCCGATGCAGAGGCAAAGGCAAGAAGCCTATTGAGGCCGACGTCGAGGAATCCCAAGTCGTCGATACGAGGCATGCCGACGTGCGTCCTGAAGTTGTTGGTTGGTGGTCTGCTGCTTGGGAGTTTATAAAAATACACAGACACTTTGTTGCACGGTTTCAAGTGCATGGATGGGGAAGCATCTTAGAACATGTGTCGAACCACTCTGCTGAAGTGCATGGGTATGGCAAAACGAGCCATACCCTGAAGAAGCATCTAGGCTTTTTTGTGCTGACGCGCATGGACTTCGGTCTTGTAGATGTGCGGAAGCTTTCTTGCCAAACGTGCATGGATTTTGGTCCTGAGGATGCGTTATGGTAGAACTCAATTAATGCACATGGACTTTGATCCTGATGATGCGCCGAAGGTTTGATGCACGATAGTTTATATGCGCCGATGCTAAACTGCGTATTTCTTTCAACTCTTTATAAAAAGGGGTTGAGTTTTAACTATTCTATCCCTTTTGCTTTGTTTGCAGTGTCCATGATACCAAAAGCTGAGGTCGTCATTAAAGAAGAAGTGCTATCTCCTTTTGTCAAGGAGGAAATAATTCCAAAGAACGAAGTCGCTGTTAAGAAGGAAATAGTTCCAAAGATCGAAGTCGCTATTAAGGAGGAACCGACACCGGAAGGAAGTAGCACCGGGAGTTCCAGTCACCCGGTTCTTATAGAGGACCTCAATCAGTTGGAGCCTTCATAAGCACGGTGGCTGAGGGACTGGTATCTGCCCCAGCGTAACTGTTCTCTCTAAATCTGGGGTTTCATCGACTTCCTTATAGTCGTCATTCTCGGAGAAATGAATAAACTTTCTTTTTTTGTCTCAAAATATTTTTTTGGCTGGTATTTCGATGCTCTTTCATTTGTAGTTTGTTTCTTTTTGCAATGTAGTCCTTTTTCTCATTTTGATGGAAAAGAAATATAAAACTTTTGTTGGCTCATTTGTCACGAACTTGTGGTTGTATTGTGGACTTAGCATCTTTGACGGACCTTGGTTTTAGGTACAGATAATAAGTTTGAGAGAAAAGGCCGACATGTTTACTCAGAGGTAATGTGGACATGGTAAACATGGGGCTAGCGGTAGAGTTTTCTTACTCATAGGTGATATAGACGTAGTAAGAACGGACTCTGTGGGGAGGCAAAGAACAACTTAGAGGTGTTATGGACGTGGATGTTCTATAGGCAAGGTGTAACAACACAGGGGTTGTTAAATGGGGTATTTACTCAGAGGTAAGGTGGACGTGGTAAACACTGATTTTAGCTTAATCTTGTTAAGAATGAAGTTTAAGCTTTGCGAGGACATAGGAAAACAACTCAGAGGTTATGTGGACATCGATGTTTTCTATTAGGGATTGATAAAAGAATGTCCCAGAATAGCTCAGTCCCAGGGACATATCATGATAAAAGGTATGAATGTAGTGGTAAAATTCATGGATTCTCCTTAATGGGAGATGAAAGTACATGTTGAGGAGCCTCAAGTGTAATACATCTTTAGGAACTTATCATTGATTGGCATCATGAACAAGTCTCTGTTAGGTTTAGCGAGTCGGTAGGCGCCATTAGAGTACACTGTCTCAATCATGAAAGGGCCTTCTCACCTGGATTTGAACTTCCCTGGTGTCTTGTGAGTCATCACCATTAGCCTTCTAACAGATAGGAAGAGGTCCTCCACCTGGAAAGTCCTTTGTTTGACCTTTTTATTGAAAGCCTGTAAAATACGAGCCTGATAGAGCTAGATGCGATGTTGAGCCAAGAGGCATTTTTCGTCCAGCATCTCCAACTCTTGCAATCGACGACTTTGCTTGTCCTTCTCTGTCAGCTGGTTCGTAATGGCCACTCATAGTGATGGGATTTGGGTTTCAAAAGGCAACATTGCTTCGCTCCCGTAAACCAGAGAAAACAGTATGTTACCCGTCGGAGTCAGTACCATTATGCCGTAGGACCGAAGACATTCGTTTAAATTCATGTCCCAGTCGCGTGTATTGGTTGACACGACTTTCTTGAGAAGTTTACGATTGTTTTGTTGAAAACTTCAGCCATCCTATTTGCTGCCGGATTGTCGATGCCACGTTCTGGACGCGATTTTTGCCACATAACCTGCTGAACGCATGGCTTATGAATTATGGACCATTGTCGTGGATGATCCTCCAGGGTACTCCAAAACGGTAGATGATGTGATACTTGATGAAGCTGATCACCTTCGAGCTTTTCACTTTTGATAGAGGTATAGCCTCTGCCCACGTAGAGAAGTAATTCGTGATTGCTAAAATGAAACAATATCCTCTGGATGACGGAGGGGTAATTGGTCCAACTATGTCTATACCCCAGGCTTCAAAGGGCCAGGAGGCGACCGTTGGGTGTAGGAACTCCGAGGGTCGATAGATGAGTCAGCATGCAGCATGCAGCTGACAGACACGACACTTTTTAGCATACTAAATTGCATCCGCCATCTTAGTAGGCCAGTAATAGCCCATACGTCAGAGTCGGACATGTAGCTTAGGACCGGTTGATGAGCTCCATAGGTACCGTCACGAGCCTCCCGAAGAGCTTCGGCTGCCTCCTCAATTGACAAGCATCGAAGGAGAAGCCCGTTATAAGAATGACGATACAACATCTTGGTGGCTGTATTGTAGTAGAATCGAAAAGAGCACCTTTTGACAGACACAGCTTCCTTTGGGTCATCTAGGAGGATTCTGTAGCCTGAGAAGTCTATAAACATAAATTGCCAGTCTCTGATGCTGACACCGGTGTCTGTCGGCATGGCATGGCTCAGACACATGCACATATTGTTTTTGGGACACACCAGATCTCGGCCAATCACCGTAATGATGTATTGAGTCCCGAGAGGTGCTACCAAGGAGGCAAAAAGGCCAGACAGAGCATCCGCCTCCAGATTTATAGTCGAAGTACCTGTTTTATAAGGAACTCAGTGAAGGTTGAAACGATGTGCAAAGCCACTTTATGATAAGAAATCAGGTCCTCATGGCGAACCTCATATTGTCCCTGGACATGGTAGACAATGAGCTTCGAATCGCCATAGGACTTGAGGCATTCTACCTCCAATTGTCTTGCTAACTAGAGTCCCATAATGAGGATATTGTACTCTTCCACATTGTTGGATCATGGCTCTGTGAGGAAATAGGCATACTGGATGACTACCTCGTCTAGAGAGATAAAACTACCCCCACCCCTGCGATGATCTGACCCTTGGGCATGTTTTTGAAGCACCGTCAAAGAACATCCGCCAGACGGAGTTTTCTTCCGTAACATTGGATTCCAGCACATTATCTGGAATATCTTCATAAAGTTTGGATGACTCTGGGATTGGATGTACAACTAAGAAATCAGCCAGCGCTAGACCTTTGACAGCTTTTTATGGAATGAATACCATATCGTACTGTGCTAATAGTATTATCCATGTAGCTAATTGAGAGTTTAGTGCTCCCGGCTTTGTCATGAGGACCCTGAGTGAATTCAATCGGGAGATGACATAGATCGTCTGACCCGATAGTAATGGCGGGTCTTCTGAATGGCAAATACCAGAGCTAGACATTCTTTCTCGATGGGGTTGTACTGGTGTTCGGCCCCGATCATTATCCGGCTTAGGTAGTAGATAGCTTGCTTGTAGCTTGCATTATTGTTCTGAGCCAGTAGAGCGCCAAGAGAATGATCCATTGCACAAACGTAGAGCAAGAAGGGTTTGCCCGCAATCGGTGCTACTAGGATTGGAGGATTTGTAAGATAGGTCTTGATGTCGTCAAATGCCTTCTGACACTCCTTCGTCCAGAAGTAGGAGACCCTTTTTTTAATGAGCTTGGTAAAGGGTTGACATCGTCCGAAAAGATTTGCTATAAACCTTCGGATGTATACAAAACGTCCTTGTAAGCCTCGAAGTTCTCTCAGATTTTTCGGAGGGGTCATGTCAAGGATGGCTTTGGTCTTCTTGGGGTCAACATGGATACCCTTTGCAGTGATGATGAAACCAAGAATTTGCCACTGAAAACCCCGAGGAAGGAGTTAGCTAGGTTCATCTTGAGCTGATGTGCTCGCATGAGATCGAAGACTGTCCTCAAATCTTGCAAGTGATCACCTCGTAGATGACTTCTGACAGCGATGTCCTTAACATAACATTTGATTTTCTTATGAAGTTTCTTGCAGAAGATGGTGCTCATAGCTCGCTAGTATGTTGCTCCTGCATTCTTCAAGCCAAAGGGCATTACCGTGTAGCAGAAAACCCCCTTTGGAGTCCAGAATGATGTGTGCTTCTGATCTTCCGGGAGCATCTTGATCTGGTTGTAGCCCGAATATCCGTCCATGAAGAACATGCATTCAAAGCCACATGTGTTGTCGATCATTACGTCTCTAATCGAAAGTGGAAACTCATCTTTCGGACAAGTAGAGTTGAGGTCCCTGAAGTCGATGCAGACTCGGATATTTCCATTCTTCTTAGTAACGGGAAAGACGTTGGCCACCCAATCTGGGCATTGATCCTAGCGAACAAACCCACTTTCTATGAGTTTATCCACTTCTTTGTCGATGGCGTCCATGATGTTAGGACGGAAGCGTTGTTGTTGTTGTTGTTGCTTAATAGGCTTAGCGTTAGGTAAGATGTTAAGCTTGTTCATTGTGACTTGCGGATCTAAACCTGGCATGTCTTTATAGTTCCAGGCAAAGACGTCAATATATTCTTTGACAAGTTGGACCAATCATTCTCGATCTTCCCATGTCAAGCTTTTGCTGATGAAGACGGGTTTGGGCGAGGATTTATACCCTATATCAATTTGCTCGACTTTGTCTTCCATAGGAGGCTCTCGTAGTTCAAAGCGAGATTCTCATTTCTCTCCTAGGCATTGAACCCAAGGTTCCTCTTCGAAGAACTCCACATCGTCTTCTTCTGGAGGATGTGTGGATGTAACTACCACTTTTCTAAAATGAGGATAATTTTGAACTTTTGTAAAATTTATCATGTTAGTTATTAAATAATAGATTTAAATATGTTAATGATTAAGTGGTGAGTTTTTAATTATTTTATTATGAATTAAATTGATGCATTGTGATTTTGTTATTATTAGTCAAACCCTAGAACTACTTTGTGTAGAGGTTACCCATGACCATAAAAACTTGTTAGAGAGGTTAGATGACTTAAGTTAGACTCTAATATAGCTATCATACCATTTAAATCTCATTAGTTAGCTAAAACCTTAAGTCACTTTGGACCCTTCCCTTAAAGGGCCTTAATTTGCATGTTAGGAAGGCCTTTTAGCCATTTTCTCGAAACCCTAACCCTAGCCCACTACATGGCCGGCCAAGAGTGGTCCTTTCCTTCCTATATAAGTGAATGTTAGCCCCTTACCTCCTTTCATTTGCAAACCCTAACCCTACTTTGGTGTTCATTCCCAAATTTGTCTCCTTTCTCCAAATTACCTCCGAATTGAACCAAATCAATTGCAAATCACTCCCATTGTGTAGAGGATATCTCTATTGGCTAGCTAGCAAGGATTGGGAGCAATTTGACCATGGGAGCTTGGTGGAGATCTTGATCTAAGGGCTTTTTATTGAGATTCCAACTCTCAATAGGTAATAACCTCTAAACCTATTAATATTCTGTTTTCTCTCAATAGATGCATTCATTTAGGCTCCCCTAGTCCTAGGCTAAGTTTGGGGTCGAATCAAATCTATTTGGTGTGTGTATCGGAGGAGTATCGGAGAACTATTCAATATGTTCGATGAAATGTCTCTTAGAAACTTTTATACTTGATTTTCGAAACCAATTACATGATTTTGTAGCTAATTATGTGTAGATTATATTTCTTGCTGACTGAGTTGATTTTGGTAGGTTTTTGTGTCGTATTTGGACACGGAGATACTGCACCAGGCACAGTGCATTCCTCTGCTGTTGCGTGTCCAGTTCTCACTGGACATGACACGATTCGATACACCATTTGGTGGACACGTGGGGGCCATGACTGTCAATTTGCACACAAAATTTGGGGGAAATGGTTGGGTATTCGATGAAAAATCAAACCTGCAGTGGTCATACTGACATACACACGCAGGAAATCGCCCACTGATACAGGCTTGGACATACGACACGACACCACCTTGACACATTCCAGTTGGACACAGACATGCCTGGACACCTAGTCTACACCTAGACACACCTGTACGATACTTGATTTGGACACATCGTGTCCTATGAAGCCCGACACACACGTATGATCCATTGATTTCATAATTCTCTGATACACTGTCAGATACATGTCTTGGACATGTTTGGACACATGTTGACACACGCCTCTGATACACGCTAGACACCCAGTCATACATGGTCACATTTACTTGGGTTTGATGTTAGAATTGGGTTTGGGACATGAATTTGTAACAGTATGGTCTAACTGATACTATATAAATATGTTATGGTTGATATAGTAGAGATATGGTTATATAGAATATAGTGTTGGATATTAGTCTTAGTTGGGTTTCCAGTTTTCTTAGCATGACTATGAGTGATATAGATACCTTATGAGTCATTGGTTTGGTTCAGTTTCTGAGAAATTAGTTCAGTTTTCTTTGATGCATGTGGGCTTATGGTTATTAAAGGGGGTCATGTTCCCTGTGCTCAAGACTAGTAGAAAAGAGGAGAGGAGAGCAGTAGGGACTTAGGCTTAGGGGTTTTGTTAATGATAGAGGTTGGTGTATCAGACATTTGCGTTTGGGTTTAGATTATCTGTTAGTTTCAGTTGAGACTTGGAGATGTGAGGGTGTGTATGCCTATAGTTTGAGGGAGTGTCAACTGTTCGGGTAGTGGTTAGCAATTGGCAAGTAAAGGGGATATCCTATAAGAAGAGTGTTAGATTGAGGAATAGATAGATTGATGAGTTAGATAACTTGTATGTGTGTGTTATAAAGGAATATAATGTATCAGATATTCCATACTTGGTATCAATGGTAAAGAGAAGAGGTTAGATAAGTCGAGTGGGGAAAATTGGTTTGGGGCACAGGCCAATAGGGCCTATATTCTCACAGCAAGGGATTGGCAGTAGTTTGGCTGCCTTGTTGAAGTGTCAATGTTTAAGGGTATTAGGTTAGTTGGATGTATACATGTAGGTGACATATATAGATTAGTTGGTTATCTATATGTTTTATGTATTATATATATATTGATAGGGTAGGGCTATAGACTTAGTAAGTTATAGTTGAGTGTGTGTGTGTGTGTGTGTGTATATATATATATATATTATATATATATATATATATATATATATATATATATATATATATATATATATATTTTTTTATATATATATATATATATATATATATATATATATATATATATATATATATATATATATATATATATATATATATGTTATAAGATAATTTATATATAGGATACTTGATGTGAGGCCATGTATATATGTATAATGTATATATAATGTATATAGTTGGTAGGTATATATATATATATATATATATATATATATATATATATATATTTTTTTTTTTTTTTTTTTTTTTTGTATCCTATATATATATAGGATACTTGATGTGAGGCCATGTATATATATATAATGTATATATAATGTATATAGTTGGTAGGTATATATGTGTTGTGGTTTGAGGTATAGGTATTAGGCTATGTTATATTACATATATAATATATATATATATATATATATATATATATATATATATATATATATATATATATATAAAATATATAATATATATATATATATATATATATATATATATATATATAATGTGTTGTGATTAAATGTATATAGTGGTATTGAATAGATGGTATAAGTGACTTGATCTGTAGGTATATACCTTGGTATCATAGCCTATACATTGTGATACCTAGAATGACTTAGAAATGAACCCAATAGGCCTAACATGAATTGTTGACTAGAGTTTGACCAAACCCTAGACAGTTGACCAAGTTACCTTACAGTTTGACCAAGTTTGACTAGAATGTTGACCAGAGTTGACCAAGAGTTGACTTTGAACTAGATTGACCTAGAATCATATAGATTGTATTGTAAACTTTAATTATTACCATTTGAACACATTATAACCTGTATTGCTCTAATTTTCCCTGTTGTGACTCCGGTTCGGATATCTGTATTCATTAGTCATTCAGGGTTGTAAAACCCCTAAATTTCTACTATATTTTAGTACTAATTTTTTTATTTGATTTATACGTCGCAAAGTCGTATTGTACGTTGCACGGGAATTTATGTTTTCGTATTTACTCGTCGAGTGCGAATATGGGCGAGGTTCATATTTTTAGAAAAATGGTTTTGATTTTATCAATCGGTGATGGTTTCAAAATAATA
This sequence comes from Iris pallida, assembly GCA_029216955.1. Taxonomy (NCBI): domain Eukaryota; kingdom Viridiplantae; phylum Streptophyta; class Magnoliopsida; order Asparagales; family Iridaceae; genus Iris; species Iris pallida. Next base: position 36,028 of record JANAVB010026020.1, on the reverse strand, counting down.
TGTATAATAAATATTTTTTTGTAAAAAGTATCTATCGAGATTGGCAAAAATATTATTTTTAATTATTTATAAAATACTATCTTATTTTAATAGTGGTAAATTAGAAAACTAGAATATGCTACTCGTGTAAAGCACATGAAAAATTATTTCATGTATGTTTTCAAATTTTATTTTTATTATTTATAATAAATTATTTAGCAATAAGGTATTTTAAATATTTAAATATTTATGTTTATTTTTGAAATTTATTATTATTAAAATATTAGTGTTCATAAAAATATATTTTTAAATTTTGTTTGATTGGTATTTAGATAAATTATTATGATTTAAAAATATGGATGTATTTTATGGATTCTATTTTAATATAAAGATTTACCTAGATTTAAATTGATTCAGAATTTGATTGAAATTGCTTTAAAACTATTTAAATTAATATGGTATTTATCTATTTGTGTTTTAAATAAATCATAATTTTTATCCAAATGAGAATTCCCACATCCTATAAATAGGCAAGTACTCCTCCATAAATTACTCACTTCCACAAATTTCCACAACCAAAAAATTCGTGCATTGTGTCCGTGTTTCCTCCCAGTCCACTATCTTATTCCATCTATTACAATTACATAAAGTTTTTGTATCGACAATCCCGACACGATTCAATAAATTTCTAATCCTAACCGCTGCCCCGATCTCCCTTCCCCCTTCCCGTCGGTCGAAGCCAACCAACCCTACACGCCACGCCTCCCTGTCGTGACAGCGACAAACCACTACTGCCACGACCACCTACCGTCCCGACCATTGCCACCACCAACTAGCCCTATCACCATCATCATCACCAACCCCAAAACCAACACAAACAACCACAGCGCTCGGCTTAGCCGCACCCTCCAAACCTACTAAAACCCCAAAATAACACAAACTCACCTGAGCCCTCAGCCTCGTGTTCGACCACCAGAGCCACGACCTCGACCTCCCCAGGCGGCCCAACCACCGCCGCGCACCTGCCGTCGACGCCCCCCGCGCCATTCCTTCGACCACTCTTCGGCGGGTGTCACCCAGCTTCAGCCGATGAAGCTCTCGCCACACGCACGTTAGCCGGTGAACCCCAGCGTGCGCAGTGCCGTCCCTGGCCTACCGCGCGGACGACCGGCACCTCGAGCATCGAACCGGTCATCTCCCGACGCACGTCGCCGAGCCCCGAGCGGCCGAGAGCCGGTGATCGACAGGCCCCTGTACACTCTTACCGCTTCTCCTCCGCCTTTCCCCCTTTTCTCGTCTCTCCCGCTCTCCTCTCAGCTTCTCTCTCTCTCCCCCTCATTCTCTTTTCTCTCTCTTTCTTTGACTTTATTACCTCTCTTCAGCTTCTTTGTTTTTATTGATTCTCTGTTACTTTAGCTTGTTACTTTAGCTTGTATTTATTGATTCTTGTTTGTTGTGGTGGGTTACTGTGATCTCGGGAAACGGGAGGACAAGAGAAGAAATATGTATATATTTTATATTATAATTTTGTATTACAAATACTATTGTAGCATATGATGTATACTATTAGGAAATAGTATAGTATAGCATTTCAAACAATATTACTATAAGTATTGGCATTGCTATTATTTCTATTATTATTATTAAAATTATTATTTTCGTGGAAATTATTCATTTATATTTTCTATTATAACAAATATGGTATGAGGCGTAGTCCTATATTATTTTCAAATTGGGTTTATAAGCTCTAAAAATATTATTGTGTATTGTTATGGCTGTTCTAAAAATTATATTTGATAAAAATTTGTTTTTATTATCATAAGTTGTTTTCCTAAATTTTAAGTATTTATAATATTTTGAATAAAAGTAAAAACATAGTTTTTAATTATATTGGATTTCCAAATATAGTTTCTATTATCATAAATAGTTTCCTAAAATATTTATATAATTGTATATACAAAATTTCTCGCTTATCAATCTTGTCCCTTGCTAGTCATATTTCTATCTTCTTGTAAATCTCAAACTTCTATATATCGTCCGTAAATAATTTGACTATTATGGACTCAATGACACGGCCCGTCCCATCAATTGAGATCATCTTGCGTACTCATGACCTTTACGACTATCATGTGCCAACACTATCATACCGCGCATTAACTGCAACCAACTCAAGCTATTGGACTACTGGGGACTTTTCAGAACATTGCACCATGCCAGACGGCACACCAGGCAAGACACCTTGCCTTTACTGTTTAATTTCTTGCTCAATATCATGCATGTTTTATTTCTTATAAGTTGTTCTTTCAAAATCCTATGTAGTTGCAAATTATTATATTTTAGTTTTCTTTATGCATTTAGCCTAGAGTTAAGGGACCACCTTTGTTTGTGCCGCATTCATGGGCCAACACTTGTGTACCACGATGTCACGTGTCTCATATAGATTCGGACTTGCATACCGACCGTACATCGGTACGTACAGGACGGGCGTTAGGATATAACTGCTAGTATAGTTGTCTAGAAGACTTAGTGGTTATTAGAAATATCGTGGTGTGGATTCAGCACTAGTAGTGCATGGGGAGGGTGAAGACAGTTATTAGGCGCAGGGGCTTTCACACATTTACTTTTCTCTAGCTGCCATTTGTGACTCAGCCGAGAGCTAGTGCGCCGTGTATTTATTTACTTTTCTCTAGATGCCACTAGTGCCTCGGTTGAAACAAAAATGTGCTGTGCATTTACTTTCCTCTAGCTTTCGTTAGTGACTCACCCAAGCGCTAGTGGCCGTGCATTTATTTTCCTCTAGATGCCTCTTAGCTTTTACTCGAGTGCTAATGGGACGTGCATTTACTTTTCTCTAGATGCCACTAGTGCCTTGGTTGAAATGCTAACGTGCCGTGTTTCTAGTCTCGAGAGCCCTTGTGTGGAACGTTGTCTTCAAAGTGCATGATTACACATAGAATGGTTAAGGACCTTTATTGTTAGACATATATATACTTTTCTGTTGAGCTTTTATTATTCAGTTTATGGCATGATATTATGTGTCTTGTTACGTCCCTCTGAGGACCTGGTTATCTCGCCAAGTGTGTGCTCTTGTCTTTAGCAGGTGTTCTAGCTCTAGTCACGACATCTCTATTTCTTTGAGGATGATTGCAATTGGATCGTCTTCGCTTCGCTACCAAATTCATTCTTTTCTCATGTATTTTTCCTTTACTTGTTGGTAGTGAATTTGTCTCCATCCAACATATTGTATCAAGATCATTCATTATCATTATATGGTATCTTTTGTTCATTTATTTTGTGTGGATGAGATTAGTTATGGTTCTACTGTATTTTACAGCTTATGTATCCATACGAGGCATATGTACTTCGTATGAATACAGCTGGCATGTCTAAGTTCCTAGCCCTATATATTTTGGGACTGGGGCGTTACAAGGGTATCAGGCGAGTACATTCTCTGATAGTTCTTTCATTTACTTATCGATTACTGTATTACAGTTCTAGATACTTCTATTGATTCTCTATCACAACACGGATTGGTATTTCTGGATTCATGTGTGAGACACACATATCTTTTACATGTCTGGCTACTATTACTGGAATCACTTAATGGACTCACACTGGGATCACACTTGACTATATCATATTGTCTGGACTTATATCACCTCTATTCTAGTTCAGTTAGTTTACTTTTACAGTCTTCATAGCCATGTTATCCTGATTCATTATATTACTTTTTCTATACTTTAAACTGTTGCTCTGCATCATTACTTGTCTAAAACTTACCATATTTCATAAATATAACTGTCTATAAGTGCTTTATAGTCTTTGTCATTTACTTAGGATTTCTAGATGAGTTGTGCTCGTTCCAATCTTTACGGAATATGTTGACAAAATGTTACAGATGTTTGCCCTGAGGACACATGCCCTACTTGCTATGGAACTGAGGAGGGATTAGCTACCTTTGGTCCCGATTCTCAGGAGTGATCGGGAGACTAGTTTAGTTGGCTTGTTTTAGATTTCATGTTTAGAACTTGAATTGTAATAAGTAGAGATACTTGACTTTGTATTTGAGATTTTTTGAGATATCATTATTTTAGTAGTTTATTTTAAGTTGTTGTTTGTTCAGTCTTATTAGTTATCTAGACCTTTGTGTTATCTTATCATACTTAGACTGTGATTGAGTTTTACTATATCTTTACTTGTCCTCTGTTCGGAGTTTAGATTCATGATAGGTACAATATATAATTGCGTGAGTTGTATAGATAGTGACCAAGTACAGCATTTTATCGCCGATTCTGTGGTGTAGACTAGGCGCTGTTACGCACTTGTGCCCTAACACTGGGTGCGGTTCGTGACATATTTTTAGTGGTGGCCCATGCAGGTCGAGATTCGAATTAGTGCTATATCATGGTAGTACAGTTGACTTAGTTGTACTACTATGAGCCTGCGATAGGAATTAAGAATAGGCTTTAGCGGAGATGTACTCAATCACAGTTAGGAAAAATTCTGATCTAATTCCTGCCATCTACACATTCTTGCTGATAATTGCCTTCTTTGAAATAAACTGTCCTTCCTTGATGATATCGCTTCCTGCTCAATATTGATTTCCTTATTTGATCTGTATTCAGGATGGTGGAGACTCGATCGCGCGCTCCGGTCTCGCAGACACTGGTGAGAGGTCTGCCACCTCTCATTCTTGGAGCTGCAACACCTCTTATTCCTGCTCATGTAGGAGCGTCGACAGCTTTTGTGGGTGGTCCTCCACCTGTTCAGAGGCCTACCATGGTGATTCAAGATTTGCTTCTGCCACCACCTCAGGGGACAATTGACATAGCCTAGTTCTTCGCCTTCTTCAGAGAGATGATGGAGGCTCAACAGCGCCAGTCTGCAGATATGAGGCAGGGCATAGACAATGCCCATCAGCTTGCCATGACAGCAGTAGAGAGGGTGACTGCCTAGCCACAAGGGGACCAGGGAGGCCAGAAAGGCCAGATGCAGCAGCCGAGGCCTGGAAACATCTTATCTTTCCAGAAGATGCGGCCTAGAGACTTCAAGGGTACGGAGGGTATCCTGTATGCTGACAATTGGATCGAACATATCGAGGAGATCTTTCGTGTTGCACTTATACCAATAGGGATACAGATTTAAGCGACGGGCAGCCAGATGCAGGATCTTGCCTATACTTGGTACCACACTGACCCTATAGTTGGTACTGAGGGGCAGACTTGGGAAGCTTTCAAGAAGATTTTCAAGGAAAAGTTCTTCCCTGATACAACACTTGGTGCATTGGAGACGCAGTTCGAGAACCGGGTTTAGGGGAACCGGACTGTAGGTGAGTATGCTGGTTAGTTTTGTCGTCTGGGCAGATTTGTGGAGGGCCTGAGCGAGGCAGCGAAGGCTAGGAGGTTCCGCAAGGGTTTGATCAAGGAGGTTAAGTCACTGACCAAGAGCGACCGCGATGCCACCTTCGAGCAGATCTTGGCAGGGGCCATGGCAGCAGAGGATGACTTGGAGCTCAAGTCCAAGAGGAGCCAGGATGATTCAGAAGGGGCGAGTGGCAGTGCGAAGCACCCTTCGTACAGAAGATAGCACATCAGCAACAGCAGATATGGGCATCGGCTAGAGTCCCGCAGGTGCAGCATCAGCCCCAGGGACAGGAGCAGAGGATGCCTACGTGTGCCTATTACAGGAAGCCGAGGCACATTTAGGAGTTTTGTAGGAAGATGTTGAAGGTTTACCTATTCTGTGGATCTGGTGCTCACCAGATAAGAGGCTGCCCTATTGTACCTCCATATAGTGGAGCACAAGGTCAGAGAGATGGAGCTAGGCCACCTGCGGCACAGCCCTATGCCCAGTACCAGAGGGTGGGGCTTTTACGCTGACGGTCGAGGAGACTGACGTTGAGGGCGACGGGTTAGCAGGTCTGTCTTTTTTGTTCTCATTCCCCATCTTGATGTGTGATTTCATTAGTATCTGTCAGGATATTCTTGTGTTGTGCTAGATAGTGTAGCAACCATGTTCGATACTGTAAAATCACGACCAGTAGGACTATGATTTGTATGATTATTTTCTTGGACTTGATTGTTGGGGTTTGACCTAGAAGGAGTACGACCATCTTAAATTTCGAGGACAAATTATTTTAAGGGGGCGTAGACTTATAACTACCACTTTTCTAAAATGAGGGTACTTTTAAAATTTGGTAAAATTTATCATGTTAGTTATTAAATAATAGATTTAAATCATGTTAATAATTAATTGTTGAGTTTTTGATTATTTTATTATTAATTAAATTGATGCATTGTGATTTTGTTATTTATTAGTCAAACCCTAGAACTACTTTGTGTAGAGGTTAGCCATGACCGTAGAAACTTGTTAGAGAGGTTAGATGACTTAAGTTAGACTCTAATATAGCTATCATACCATTTAAAGCCCATTAGTTAGCTAAAACCTTAAGTCACTTTGGACTCTTCCCTTAAAGGGCCTTAATTTGCATGTTAGGAAGGCCTTCTAGCCATTTTCTCCAAACCCTAACCCTAGCCCACTACATGGCCGGCCAAGAGAGGTCCTTTCCTTCTTATATAAGTGAACATTAGCCCCATGCCTCCTTCCATTTGCTAACCCTAACCCTACTTTGATGTTCTTCCCCAAATTTGCCCCCTTTCTCCAAATTACCTCCAAATTGAACCAAATCAATTGCAAATCACTCCCATTGTGTAGAGGAGGTCTCTATTGGCTAGCTAGCACGGATTGGGAGTAATTTGACCATTGGAGCTTGGTGGAGATCTAGATCTCAGAGCTTTTTATTGAGATTCCAACTCTCAATAGGTAATGACCTCTAAGCCTATTAATATTTTGTTTTCTTTCCATATATGCGTTCATTTAGGGCCCCCCTGTAAAACCCCTAATTTTCTACTATAATTTTTTTTTATATAATTGGGTATTGATTTTTGTACTTCGTATTCATACGTCGCTTGCGAAGTTGTAATTGCCGTATTGTACGTCATATGCAAGTTAAGTTCGTATTTGCTCGTCGAGTGCGAATATGTGCGAGGTACATATTTTTAGAAAATATTTTATTCATAGATTCTATTTTTGTGGAAAGTATAGTTTCAAACTAAATTATATGATGAATATACTTTTGCCTAAGTTATCAAAAGTATTACATCGAGTTTTTATATATATTAAAAATAGTAATAAAAAGATATTTTAAGTATTTGCATACGTGATTCATGAATTTAATTCGTAAAAATATTTTAAATTCCTAATATTCAAAAATATTATTTTATTAATTTATACAAGTTATAAAAAGTCTTTCTAAATTTGTTATTATGAATTAAATTAAAAATTTATTTTTTGGATAATTTTAAATTAATTTTTTGAATTAAAGATTATCTAGTATATGCATATATTGGAAAGATATATTTTTGTGGTTTTAAAAAGTAAATTAAATTAAGGAGGTTAATTATCCATGGGGATTTAAACAATCCTAGTACATATCCAACCAGGGGTCCTCACCTCCTATATAAGGAGAGCCCGTTGTTTCTTTTCCACAAAATTCTCTACCACAACAAATTTTTGTGCATTGTGTCCGTATCCGTGACCCCCCTTTCCATCCACTATAGTTCCATTACAATTACAAGTTATTTCTCCGTGTCCGACACCCCGGACACGTATCTGACTCCATCCCTGTGTCACATAGGGGACACACATCCCAGAACTTTCCTGTCGTATCCGCCAAATCAGACACGACGACACAACCCTAACCCTACGCCTTCCCGACAACAGTCGCTGTTCCCGACCATCATCTAGTCACGCTCTATCACCATCGGGCATCCCTCTCCTAGCACCACCATCAACTTCATCGTACCACCACCACCTCTGTCCCGACTCCTGACAGCCTGGACCACCCAACCACCGCACCGTTCCCGCCCTGCCTTCCCCATTCTCAACCGCTGCAACTGCTTACACCTCCATCACCATAGCCTACCGCCACCACCACGTCCACCGCCGGTGCCACCTTGCGCCGGTCACCACCACCATCAACCCCAAAATCATTCTCACCACCAACACCAGAAAACCCGAAAGAAGAGAAAATCAAAACACTAATCCTCACCTGCCCCGTCGAACAGTGTCGATCTCGGCTGCCGTACCACCACACAGCGGTCGCTGACAATCCCTCAATATCCGTACCTCGGTGTGAGTGTCGGACTACTGGCATGCCATCCCAGCTGAACCCGCGTGCCATCGAGCCCCTTCTTCTTCCTTCGCCTTCTCCGGGCTCTCAGATCTTCGCCCACGCATACACGAACATCCGCCCGACCTGCCGCTCCCCGCCTGCCTCCGAGCGCGCGTCGATCGTCGGTAATGCCTCACGTTTGCCACCACCTAGTGACTCTCCGCCTTGTTGCGGGTCTCCAGCCATCAGGGCCGCGTGCGTGCGTCATCCGCCTGTGCGCTCAGGTACTGTCGAGCTCCCATAGCCGTCGCATGCGTGAGCCTCGGTGGAACCCCTCTCCACCGTTTCTCCGTAAGTCGCTCCTCGTGCTTCCGTGCCGCTTCCCCGGTGGCAGCATGAGAGCAGCACTGAAACCCCCTCCCGTCTCTCGAGTCTCCCTCTCTTTCCTCTCGTTCCCAATTTCTTTCACCCTCTCTTTCCTTCAAATTCCCCCTTTCTGTTTGCTTCTTCTTTCTCTCAATAAATTATCTCTGCTGTTTCTTTACTACTAATCTCTCTCTCCATAAGTGGGTTGTTCTCATCAGAACCAAGGAGAGAAAGAGACAGTGTTTGTTTTATTTTACTTTATTTTATCAATGCTATTATAAGTATAAGTATAGTAGTATACTATTATTTATATTATTATCTATACTTTACACCAACTATTATTATCATTATTTTATTAGGGTTGACATTCATTAACGTTATTGTATAAGTATTATAATTACTATTTCTAAAATATATTATAAACAAAATATATAGTTTTGGGCTTGGCCCTATATGTAATTTTAAAATTTAGAGTTTATCCCTAAACTGATTTTCTATATTTCAAATTATTATTTAAAAAATATTTTGATTGGTAAAAACATAGTTTTCCAACTATTATAAATATTTTTCTAAATTATTAAATATTTATTTATACTCAATTTCTCTTCGAATATCATATTTTGTCCCTGGCTAGTCATATTCTTGTCTTATTACAAATTTTGGATATGTCTATATCGTCCCTAGCCAATTTGAATAATCTGGATTCAATGACACGGTCCGTCCCATGAATTGAGATCATCTTGCGTACTTATGACATTTACGATTTTTCTGTGCCAACTGGATCTAATCATAAGTCAACTGCAACTGAACTCGAAGACCACTACCCATCAACCTTGGCTATTGGACTATTGGGACATGTCAAAACACCGCTCAACACCGGATGACATACCAGGCAAGACACCTTGCCTTTACTATTTATTTAATTGCTCAAAATCATGCATGCTTTTACTTATTTCTAGCAAATATAAAATTCTTCTTTCAAAACTGTATGTAGATGCAAATTACTATATTTTAGTTTTCTTGTTGCATTTTGGCCTAGAATTAAGGGACCACCCTTTGTGTGTGTGTGTTGCATTCATTGACCTCGACACTTGTGTGCCACGAAGTTGCGAGTCGCATATAGATACAGACTTGCGTGCTGACTGATCATTGGTACGTACAGGCCGTACGTTACGATATTACTGCTAATAGATTTGTATAGAAAGACGTAGCAGTTATTAAGACTAAAAAAGTGTCGTGGAAATGATTCATGTTGTGGGTCGTGGATACGACGCATGTATAGTATCATGGGGAGGAAGGAGACAACTATTAGCGTAGGGGCTATATTTTATTTTTATGCATATTTTGGGCTGATAGTGACTCAGATGAGCGCTACTTGCGGCCCAGGACAGATAGTGTCTCGAATGAGCGCTACGTGCTGCCAATACTCTTTTATTTGCGTGGCTTATCATACAGCCCCTGCATTTGTCTCCAAAAGTGCATGGTTTCACATAGAATGGTTAGGGACCTTATCTGTTTAGGTTTATGTACTTTTCTATTGAGCTATTTATATTCGGTTTATGGCATGATATTATGTGTCTTGTTACATCCCTCTGAGAACCTGGTGATTTCTTCAGGTGTGTTTTGTGACATCCTGCAGGTGCTCTAGCTAAGGCCATGACTTGCGCTCTATTCTGTCGAGATGTTGCTTTTGGATCTTCATCCCCTTCGCTCGACCAGATCACTTTTTTGTATATTTTTTCCAATTTAAATTAGTTGGTAGTGGATTTGTCTTCGTACAACGATTGTACACATGACAAACTCAAAGTTGCTTTTATTTCATTACTTATCTTCGTGGATGAGATTTAGTGTCTTGGCTTTCTACATTTTACAACTTATGTATACATACGAGCCTTTCATTTACTTGTATGTATACAGCTGGCATGATACGTTTCTAGTCATGCTATTTTGGGACTGGGGTATTACATATTTTTGTGGTCTCCCATGCAGGTCGAGTTATCACTTCAGTTACATTACTGTACCGATGTGAGCCTGCTTATATAGGATTAGAATTAAGGAATCTCATCCACATACTTGACCTCCTTCCTTGACTCTAAGTTTCGAACTCTCATTACCATCCTTGATTTGCATCTTGCTTGATTTTTTTATACCGTAAATTCTTATTTCCCGTACTTAGTGGCAGTTAGGAAGATGACTACACTATTATATGCTCATAGGTCAAATACATGGGTAGAGTGATTACTTTGACCATTAGTATGAATTGAGATCCTAATTAAGTTATAAAGGCATTTTATTTTCTAAAAGTAGGATCCCAAGGATTAGTTAATTCCAAGTTGGGTAGTAGCAATATTACCAAAGGATTGTTAGGAATCTATTTTGATACCATTAGGTGATATCTACGAGAGGATCGATGGATTCTACAAAGGGTAAAGAAAACAAAAATTTATTTTTGAAGGTTCTAGAAAATATTTACGGTCTATTGGAATATGAAATCGATTTTAGAAAAATCTTAAACTTTTAAATTATGACATATGATTTACGGTCAATGAGTATATTAAGATTTGAAATTTTGTTTTGATTTATGATATTAAAAGTTTGATTTGGATACGCTAGGGGTTTATCTCAAAAATGGTTGGAAGTTTTAAATTTATTAAAACTAAGATTGTGAGACGACCAATTTTGACTAGAAAATGTAGATTAGTTGGAGTTTGAAAAAAAAATGATATTGGTTATTTGATTTGATTTTTGAATGTTGTGAAAAAAGAATATATTTATACTTATGATTTATTGGGTTATAGCTAAACACCTTTTGAGGGAGATGAAATCGATTGGAAGAGATTTTAAATGTGCAATTTGATCGCATGATTCACGATTGATAAACTCTTGAATTTAAAGTTAGAGGATAATATTAAAATTTTGGTGGAAATTTAGTAGTAATATAAGAAAAGTTATTTCAAGACTGCTTAGAGAGTTTGAGGTTTAAATTATGATTATACTTAACGACGTAAAGTGATTAAAAACTTTGGTAGATTACTTTGAGATTTTTTTTTATTGAAAAACTTTTGAGGAACTTGAAATTTTATATTAGATCTTATATTGGTAGAGAACCAAAAAAAGCAAGCAAGGTCACCCTAATGGGATAGAAGTTAAGTGGCCATATCATCCATGACCATGATAGTCGTATATATACATGTGTAGTTAGTCATCGACCAAACCACGTGACTATAACTTCATCTTGGCTTACTCGACCTTCCCTCAATTCTAGACCTTTTATCATGACCGTCTCATCGTTTTAAACTTGAATAAATGATTAGATTGTTCCTTAGTTATACCCCATCTAAGATACCATCTTCTCTCTAGAAACTGCCTCTCTAACTTATTTTACCTTGATCTACAAGATTTCCTAAATTAACTTTATTTCGTGCTTTAACCTTTTTATTTTTTTGCATAAATTAGTACCTTATGAAAATCCACTTTCCATTTTGATCATTGGGTGTCCCTTACCGTGACATTGATATTTGGAGCACAACACTAGGCTTTTCCTTCCAACTAATTTAATATGCAAGACCTAGACGAGCCCACCTTCACATAGACATATCATGTCCCACTAAAACACGTTCCCTTGTACACTATTTTTATGATACGACTTTCGGGTCATAAAAACTATAACCTTTACCATGGTACCAATATACTTTTGACTACATATTTGGACTCAACCTCGACTAAAATCTTTCGACCCAATATATGTTGGTGATCTACTTAATTTTCTAAATGCTTAACTTTGTGTTATCATGATTGCTTGACCCTTGTCCTTTTTATCTTGATTTACTTAGACGTGCAACACCTTTTACTCTTCATGCAATATTAGCAACCCTTACTTTTCTTCTTTCCAATTAAATTACTTCACTCATATTTTACTATGATTTCACCGTAGTTTGTGCAACCTTGTTCCTTGTATGATTCCCTTATACGAAGATGAAATTTAATCACGACATCCTATGGTTAGTAGAGGTTAGATTGGAAAACCCACAGAGGGGAGTAGTGGTATAGTTGAATAATATGCTTGAATATGCATAAGTAAAATTTTGTGGTAAACCCTATTGGGCGAAGTACATTTTATGATTTAATGAGAGTAGTTCTTATTCGACAAAGTGGTTCTTCGTGGTAATCTATTATTAAGAAATTTTTGAGATTATAGAAGTTATTAGATTTCAAGAAGGGTGTAAATTTTTTTTTACTCTAGATGATTTAAGAATATGATGATGGTGAATTCCAAGGTCGTAACAAGGTGAGATAAATTTTACTCACGACTAAATTGAGTGAAGAAATTTTAATGTAATTTCTTAAAAGGAAATTTTGCATGGAAAAATTAGCTTGAAGAAAATATGTCTGAGGAAGAGTATTAGAGAATTATTGAATGGAAAGTTTGGACTTATCAAAGATTTTTACGATTATGGATATAATTTCATATTAAAGTAACCTTGATTATACCTTCGACTAATTGATTTACTGCAACTTAAATTTTCAAGAAGATTAGAGCTTGAGGAAATGGATAGATATGTTGGAAGATGAAGATAGAAAATTTATTGAGTTAATGTTTCATGACTTATTAAATTTCTAATTATGTGAGATTGCATATAAGAACATATTTTAAGGAATCGATTGTTCTGGTGAGTTAAAGAAACAATAGATTGAAGGTCGATATATACATGAGTATGCTTCAATAATTTTAAACCGATAATCGAGACTACTTTAAGGATAGCTATCAATTCGAATAAAGGAAAGGAAGAACTTTTTAAAGAAATTTAAATTTATTAAGGAAAAATGCTAACTTTGATAAAGAATCCTTGGTTATGACGAATATTTTATTGAGTTACGATACAATACTAAGATTGAAGGAATTATTGTCTATTTATAAGGTTGCATGTCTATAAGAAAAGGTAGCATTGTTTGATTTTAAATATTGATAGGTTGTCATGCGTTGACCATCTTCCCACCATGTAAATTTCATCGAATATCGTTTCTTCTCTCGTACGATGATTTAAATCATGGTTCTTATGGCAAACTCTTCTATCTACGCAACCTTACCTATCCTAATTATTCCTAAATTTCGAGGACGAAATTCTTTTAAGTTGGGTAGGATGTAAAATCCCTAATTTTCTACTACAATTTTTTAATATAAATTGGATATTGATTTTTATACTTTGTATTCTTACGTCGTGTGTGAAGTTGTAATTGCCGTATTGTACGTCATATGCAAGTTAAGTTCGTATTTGCTCGTCGAGTGCGAATATGTGCGAGGTACATATTTTTAGAAAATATTTTATTCATAGATTTCATATTTTATGGAAAGTATAGTTTCAAAGTAAATTATATGATAAATATACTTTTGCCTAAGTTATCAAAAGTATTGCATCGAGTTTTTATATATATTAAAAATAGTAATAAAAAGATTATTCTAAGTATTTGCATACGTGATTCATGAATTTAATTCGTAAAAATAATTTAAATTCCTAATTTTTGAAATTATTATTTTACTAAATTATACAAGTTATAAAAAAGTCTTTCTAAATTTGTTATTATGAATTAAATCAAAAATTTATTTTTTGGATAATTTTAAATTATTTTTTGAATTAAAGATTATCTAGTATATGCATATATTGGAAAGATATATTTTTGTGCTTTTAAAAAGTAAATTAAATTGAGGAGGTGAATTATCCATGGAGATTTAAACAATATCCAACCAGGGGTCCTCAACTCTTATATAAGGAGAGCCCATTATTTCTTTTCCACAGAATTCTCTACCATAACCAAATTTTGTGCATTGTGTCCGTGTCCGTGACCCCCTTCCCATCCACTATATTTCCATTATAATTACAAGTTATTTTTCCGTGTCCGACACCCCGGACACGTCTCCGACTCCATCCCTCTGTCACATAGGGGACACACATCCCAGAACTTTCTTGTCATGTCTGCCAAATCGGACACGAAGACACAACCCTAACCCTACGCCTTCCCGACAACAGCTGCCGTTCCCGACCAGCATCTAGTCACGCTCTGTCACCACCGGGCATCCCTCTCCTAGCATCACCGTCAACTTCATCGCACCACCACCACCTCCATCCTGACTCCTGGCGGCCTGGACCACCCAACCACCGCACCGTTCCCGCCCTGCCTTCCTCATTCTCAACCAGGGCTACAGTACCCCCACCGTTGCAACCGCTTACACCTCCATCACCATAGCCTACCGCCACCACCATGTCCACCGTCGGTGCCACCTAGCGCCAACACCACCACCATCAACCTCCAAAATCATTCTCACCACCAACACCAGAAAACCCAAAAGAAAAGAAAATCAAAACATTAATCCTCACCTGCCCCGTCGAGCAGAGTCGATCTCGGTCGCCCCGGCAGCCGTGCCACCACACAGTGGTCGATGACAAGTCCCTCAACGTTCGTACCTCGATGTGAGCGTCGGACTAGTGGCAGTTGATCCCGCATGCCATCGAGCCCCTTCTTCTTCCTCCGCCATCTCCAGGCTCTCAGATCTCCGCCCGCACATACACGAACCTTCGCCCGACCTGCCGCTTCCTGCCTGCCTCCGACCGTGCGTCGACCGTCGGTAAAGCCGCACGTCCGCCACCACCTAGTGACTCTCCGCCGTGTGGCGGGTCTCCAGCCATCAGGGCCGCGTGCGTGCGTCGTCCGCCTGTACGCCTCAGGTACTGTCGAGCTCCCGTAGCCGTCGCGTGCGCGAGCCTCGGTGGAACCCCTCTCCGTCGTTCCTCCGTAAGTCGCTCCTCGTGCACCCGTGTCACTTCCCCGGTGGCAGCAAGAGAGCAGCACTGAAACCCCCTCCCGTCTCTCGAGTCTCCCTCTCTTTCCTCTCGTTTCGAATTTCTTTCACCCTCTCTTTCCTTCAAATTTCCCCTTTCTGTTTGCTTCTTCTTTCTCTCAATAAATTTTATCTGCTGTTTCTTTACTAATAATTTCTCTCTCCATAAGTATCACTCTCCATAAGTGGGTTGTTCTCATCAGAATCGAGAGAAAGAGATAGTGTTTGTTTTATTTTATATTATTTTATAAGTGCTATTATAAGTATAAGTATAGTATTATACTTTTATTTGCATTATTATCTATACTTTACACCAACTATTATTATTATTATTTTATTAGGGTTGATATTCATTAATGTTATTGTATAAGTATATATAATTACTATTTCTAAAATATATTATAAACAAAATATATAGTTCTAGGCTTGGCCCTATATGTAATTTCAAATTTTAGAGTTTATCCCTAAACTGATTTTCTATATTTCAAATTATTATTTAAAAAATATTTTGATTGGTAAAAACATAGTTTTCCAACTATTATAAATATTTTTCTAAATTATTAAATATTTATTTATACTCAATTTCTCTTCGAATATCATATCTTGCCCCTGGCTAGTCATATTCTTGTCTTATTACAAATTTCAGACATGTCTATATCGTCCCTAGCCAATTTAAATAATCTGGATTCAATGACACGGTCCGTCCCATGAATTGAGATCATCTTGCATACTTATGACATTTACAATTTTTCTGGGCCAACTGGATTAAATCACAAGTCAACTGCAACTGAACTCGAAGACCTCTACCTATCAACCTTTGCTATTGGACTATTGGGACATGTCAGAACATCGCACAACACCGGGCGACACACTAGGCAAGACACCTTGCCTTTACTGTTTATTTAATTGCTCAATATCATGCATGCTTTTACTTATTTCTAGCAAATATAAAATTGTTCTTTCAAAACTGTATGTAGATGCAAATTACTATACTTTAGTTTTCTTGTTGCATTTTGTCCTAGAGTTAAGGGACCACCCTTTGTGTGTGTTGCATTCATTGGCCTCGACACTTGTGTGCCACGAAGTTGCGAGTCGCATATAGATACGGACTTGCGTGCTGACTGATCGTTGGTGCGTACAGGCTGTATATTAGGATATAACAGCTAATAGATTTTTATAGAAAGACCTAGCAGTTATTAAACTAAAACAGTATCGTAGAAACGATTCATGTTGTGTGCCATGGAGACGACGCATGTATAGTATCATGGGGAGGGAGGAGACAGCTATTAGCGTAGGGGCTACATTTTATTTTTATGCACATTTTGGGCAGATAGTGACTCAGATCAGCGCTACTTGCTACCCACGACAGATATTGTCTCGTATGAGCGCTACATGCTGCCAATCCTCTTTTATTTGTGAGGCTTATCATATAGCCCCTACGTAGAACGTTGTCTCCAAAAGTGCATGATTTCATGTAGAATGGTTAGGGACCTTATCTGTTTAGGTTTATGTACTTTTCTATTGAGCTATTTATATTTAGTTTATGGCAAGATATTATGTGTCTTGTTACGTCCCTCTGAGGACCCGGTGATTTCTCCAGGTGTGTTTTGTGAATTTCTGCAGGTGCTCTAGCTAAGGCCATGACATGTGCTCTATTCCGTCGAGATATTTCTTTTGGATCGTCATCCCCTTCGCTCGACCAAATCACTGTCTTTGTATATTTCTTCCCTATTTAAATTAGTTGGTAGCGGATTTGTCCCCGCTCAACGATTGTACACATGACAAACTCAAAGTTGCTTTTATATCATTACTTATCTTCGTAGATGAGATTTAGTGTTTAGGCTTTCTATATTTTATAGCTTATGTATACATACGAGCCTTTCATTTACTTGTATGTATACAGCTGGCATGATACGTTTCTAGTCCTGCTATTTTGGGACTGGGGCGTTACACCCCCTAGTCCTAGGCTAAGTTTTGGTTCGAATCGAATCCATTTGGTGTGTGCATCGGAGGAGTATCGGGGAACTATTCAATGTGTTCGATAAAATGTCTCTTAGAAACTTTTGTTCTTGATTTTCAGAACCAATTACATGATTTTGTAGCTAATTATGTGTAGATTACATTTCTTGCTGACTGAGTTGATTTTGGTGGGTTTTTGTGTCGTATTTGGACACGGAGACACTACACGAGGCACAATGCACTCCCCTGCTACTGTGTGTCCAGTTCTCACTGGACATGACACGATTCGACACACCATTTGGTGGACAAGTGGGGGCCATGACTGTCAGTTTGCACACAAAATTTGGGGGGAAATGGTTGGGTATTCGATGAGAAATCAAACCTGCAGTGGTCACACTGACACACACACACGCAGGAAATCGCCCACTGATACGGGCTTGGACACGCGACACGACTCCACCTTGACACATTCCAGTTGGACACAGATATACCCGGACACCTAGTCTACACCTAGACACACCTGTACGATACTTGATTTGGACACATCATGTCATATGAAGCCCGACACACACGCACGACCTACTGATTTCATAATTCTCGGATACACTGTCTGATACATGTCTTGGACACGTTTGGACACATGCTGACACACGCCTCTGATACATGCCAGACACCAAGTCATACATAGTCACATTTACTTGGGTTTGATGTTAGAATTGGGTTTGGGACATGAATTTGTAACAGTATGGTCTGACTGATATTATATAAATATGTTATGGTTGATATAGTAGAGATATGGTTATCTAGAATATAGTGTTGAATATTAGTCTTAGTTGGGTTTCCAGTTTTCTTAGCATGTGTGTGAGTGATATAGATGCCATATGAGTTGTTGGTTTGGTTCAGTTTTTGAGAAATTGGTTCAGTTTTCTGTGGTGCATGTGTGGTTATGGTTATTAGAGGGGGTCCTGTTCCCTGTGCTCAAGACTAGTAGGAAAGAGGAGAGGAGAGCAGTAGGGACTTAGGCTTAGGGGTTTTGTTAATGATAGAGGTTGGTGTATCAGAAATTTGGGTTTGGGTTTAGAGTATATGTTAGTTTCAGTTGAGACTTGGAGATGTGAGGGTGTGTATGCATATAGTGTGAGGGAGTGTCAACTTTTCGGGTAGAGGTTAGGAATTGGCAAGTAAAGGGAATATCCTATAAGAAGAGTGTTAGATTGAGGAATAGATAGATTGATGAGTTAGATAACTTGTTTGTGTGTGTTATGAGGGAATATATTGTATCATATATTCCATAATTGGTATCAATGGTAAATAGAAGAGGTTAGATAAGTCGAGTGGGAAAAATTGGTTTGGGGCACAGGCCAATAGGGCCTGTACACTCACAGTAAGGGCTTGGCAGCAGTGTGGCTGCCCTGTTGAAGTGTCAATGTTTAAGGGTATTATGTTAGTTGGATGTATACATGTAGGGGACATATCCAGATTAGTTGGTTATCTATATGTTTCATGTATTATATATATTGAGAGGGTATGGCTATAGACTTAGTAAGTTATAGTTGTGTATATATATTTTATATATATATATATATATATATATATATATATATATATATATATATATATATATATATATATATATATATATATATATGTTATAAGATAATTTAGATATAGGATACTTGATGTGAGGCCATGTATATATGTATAATGTATATAGTTGGTAGGTATATATGTGTTGGAGTTTGAGGTATAGGTATTAGGCTATGTTAGATTACACACACACACACACACACACACACACACACACACACACACACACACACACATATATATATATATATATATATATATATATATATATAATGTGTTTTTATTAAATGTATATAGTAGTATTGAATAGATGGTATAAGTGACTTGATCTCTAGGTATATACCTTGGTATCATATCCTATACATTATGATACCTAGAATGACTTAGAAATGAACACAATAGGCCTAACATGAATTGTTGACTAGAGTTTGACCAAACCCTAGACAGTTGACCAAGTTACCTTACAGTTTGACCTAGTTTGACTAGAATGTTGATCAGAGTTGACCAAGAGTTGACTTTGACCTAGATTGACTTATAATCATGTAGATTGCATTGTAAACTTCAATTAATACCATTTGAACACATTATAACATGTATTGCTCTAATTAGGATAATGTGACTCCGGTTCGGACATATGTATTCATCAGTCATTTAGGATATCCGGCGAGTACATTCTCTGATAGTTCTTTCATTTACTTATCGATTACTATATTTCTATTCTACTTAGTTCTATTGATTCTCTATCAGAACACGGATTGGTATTTATGGATTCATGTATGCGACACATATATCTTTTACATATTTAGCATCTATTACTGGAATCACTTACTAGACTCACACTGGGATCACACTTGACTATATCATATTGTCTTGACTTATATCACCTCTATTCTAGTTCAGTTAGTTTACTTTTACAGTCTTTATTGCCATGTTCTCCTGATTCATTATATTACTTTTCCTATACTTTAAACTGTTGCTCTACATCATTACTTGTCTAAAACTTACCATGTTTCATCAATATAACTGTCTATAACTGCTTTATAGTCTTTGCCATTTACTTGAAATTTCTTGATGAGTTGTGCTCGTTCCAATTGTGACTGGATACGTTGACAAAATATTACAGATATTTGCCCTGAGGACACATGCCCTACTTGCTATAGAACCGAGATGGGATTAGCTACTTTTGGTCCCGATTCTCAAGAGTAATCGGAAGACTAGTTTAGTTGGCTTGTTTTAGATTTCATGTTTAGAACTTGAATTGTAGTAAGTATAGATACTTGACTCTGTATTTGAGATTGTTTGAGATATTATTATTTTAGTAGTTTATTTTAAGTTGTTGTTTGTTTAGTCCTATTAGTTATCTAAACTTCTGTGTTATCTTATCATGCTTAGACTGTGATTGAGTTTTACTGTATCTTTACTTGTCCTCCGTTTGCAGTTGATATTCATGATAGGTACAATATGTAATTGCGTGCGTTGTATAGATAGTGACCTAGTACAGCGTTCTACCGTCGATTCTGTGGCGTAGGCTGGGCGCTGTTACGCACTTGTGTCCTATCACTGGGTGCGGATCGTGACAGTGGATGTCATGTTGACTGACAATACTTCTGTGAAGATTAAGCCGATGCTAGTGTCGGAGTCCTAAGTTGAAGCTTCAAACGACCTCTATAATTTCTAAACTCTCTAGATCTGGGGTTGTTAGAGGTATGATGTAGCCTACTCCCCGTCGAGTGTGGTGGTATTAGTCTTGAGGATTCTCTTTTGGAACTAGAAGTCATAGGGGAAGACATCGTCCTTTTCCATAGTTCAAGCCTTTACCGCTTTTTAAGTCGTAGCCCATTTTCTGGATGAGATACTTTTCTTGATTGGTGTACCGGTATATTTGCAATCTACCTGTATCCGATTCTAGTTTGATTAGCGGGAGGTCTTGATGACACTCGACTTTGTCGAAGATGATAGGTTTCTCGTCCTGGTTCCGGGGTGGCACTAAATAATAGACCCTTCGGTACTGGACATCTCGGTTTATATGATTAGTAATCGTTATTTGTGTTTACAACGACTGTAAGGCATTATCTAAAGTATACATGGCATTCCAATGTAGAAGATCAGAGTAGTTCAAAGACAGCCTTTTTATTGATAAAATATGGGATCTTGTCCCGAGGAATTATATCGTCAAGAGATGGGATGTCAACATTAGCAGATATGTAATCACCTAACTCCTCATCGGTGAGCACAGGAGTAGCTTTGGGAGATTCTGGGGCTTTAAGCCAAATTTTGGCCACTAGAGGAGTTGACGCCTTAGAAGACGGTATTTCTGGAGAGCTCCTCGGGAGTCTGACCCGTATTGGCTCGTGAGCCTGCACTGGGAGAGATGCTGGGGCCTTCCTTGTAGCTTGAATACGAGGAGAGCCAACGATTGGGGAGGTTTCCCCTTGAGCTGCACTTTCAGAGGTTCTTCAGTTGGCATTAAGTTTGCTGCTTTCTCGTGCAGCTTAACCACGAAAGGAGGCGACACTTGGGGAGGTTTTTCCTTGAGTCGTACCTTCAAAGGAGCTTCAGCAGCTGTTTCAATTAGGGAAGTAGGTGCCTTCCCGCGTAACTTGGCTACAAGAGGAGTTGACACTTGGGGAGGTTTCCCCTTGAGCCGCACCTTCAGAGGGGCTTCAATCGCCATCTCAGCTTCGGCTTTGGCCTCTGTTTCCGCCTCCACTTTATCATCAGCATCGTTGGCCTTGTCCTCTGAGTGGATTGTCTTGTATAGATCAACTTAAGTAAAAAATGCCTCAATCCCTCTGAAGGGATCAACATCAGCGAACTCCGTCCTGACTATGACATTGGTAGACATATATTTCATACATTGGTATAGGGTAGACGACACCACCATGTACTCACGTATCCATGGTCGTCCCAACAGGATGTTATAATTGATATCTGCGTCAACGACGTAACAAGTTACCTCTGTCTAGAGATTACCGATATGACATTTTAGTCAAATTTTTCCCAGAGGCTCGATCGTGCTAGCGTTAAAGCTGTTGATAGTGGTATTGGATGTAGTCAGGTGATGCATCGGTATCTCCAACATCTGGAGCAGATTCTGAGGGATAATGCTAAGAGAGGACCCAGGATCGATCTGGATCCGATCCACCTTGATGGCACCAACGTACCATGTGTAATACAGTGGTCTGTTATACTGATTATTCTTGAACAACATGTCTTATTGAGTGATTGTAATGTTGGGGATGATTTCCCCCACACTATGGTAATACGGACATGCTGTTGGATTTTATTTAGGCTGCTTGACTTGACTGATGAAGGACTCAGCATCCTTCAGTGCTTCACATAGAGCCTCCCGAGTATCATTGGATAGTAGGAGGACCTCAAATAGGGATAGCCGAGCCGGAGTACTGGCGAGCTGTGCCAGTATGTCAAAGTTGTGGGGTTTAATCAACCCCGAATCACCCTCTTTTTGCAGTGGTATGTCAAAATGAGTCACTTTCTGCTTATGCTTGTCAGCTGTTGGAGGTTGGGATGAACCTTCCCCTTGGGCAGCCAATGTGGTGATAGGAGGCATCATTTCGGCCAGAGCCTCCACTTGCTGAACGTTCAGCTGTGAACGCGTCTGTACAGAAAGGGCTTCCTCGGAGGAGGAAGTAACCATTCAGCAAGACTTGGTTTTTTGCCTTTGGTTTTGGAGGTAGGATATACCCTCGGTTGAGTCAATTTCAGAGCTAGATCTGGTTGTACCCACATGATCTCTCCCCAAGATGTCGTGAGTGGTACCAGCCCACTCACATTGTCACAAGTTGGTGGAAGGTTGATTACTTCCATTGTCGCCTTGGGGATGAGGATGATGCCATCTTGAGCTTTAGTCGGTGGTAGGGTGCCGAACTGAAAAGACACCATGTTTATCGAGACTGTCTTTTCCTCATAGTCAAGCAAGAGGACGTTCGCATTGATCATGCATTGTATATAGTTCTTCAAGATGTAGCAGTCTCGGGTCGGGTGCCCGACGAACCCATGGTAGTGAAAGTACCTTGGGTCGCTTACCCTATCCACCTCGTCGGGGTGCTTTGGATCTAGCAACTTGATCTTGTCACCTTACTTCAATATCTCGAAGAGATGTAAAGTATCATTGTCATTGAAGAAGTATACCTCATTCTGCCTTGGTGCGGCTGGTGGCTTCTGAGCAGGGTCCGACGCACCTTTTGAGACATTCACTCTCAGTGCCTGCTTCCCTTTCGGCTCAAGCCTATTGTTGACGTTGTTGGCGGTGCTCTTCCACTTATCTTCAAAGGAAGGGAAGCTAATACCTAGAAGGCGGGCATCGCGAGTTTTCATCTCAGCAACTTCGGCGCCGATAATGAACACGGTCCAGCCCGTATATTGGGTGGAGTCGACCCAGAGTTTGATAGCCGGCGTCATATTCTTCCGACAAGAGTCTGTTAGTACGGACCCTTGTTAGCAATCACCCGAATAAAACTCGTATTATACGCGAATTTTTCCGTATGTTTCGTAAACGTATAATACTTGCGTACTTTTGATAGATCCAAATCAGTATGTAAATTTTATGTATGCGAAGTTTTAAACATGTTCTGTATAAACTATTTAAAAATTTGACACAAAAAACATGCTAAGAACCTGTTTAACTTACCAAATTTGACAAGATATCTAAGAATGTAATGTTTCTAACCTCAATATTTCTATTTTTCGAATATTTGATCGAATTTTTGAACGTAATTTATTTGCACTGAACCGATTTATATTCGTACTTTTGTCGTCCCAAATTTTTTCCATTTGCCGAATTATTAACAAGGGTACGGACTCTAGGATACCAGAAGGTAACCTCAAACATGCTTGTCGGAAGTGCTCGATGAAGGCTCGAACTGTCTCCTTGTCCTTCTGGGTTACCTCCATATGGAAAGACATGGTCATGTCCTTTCCACCGTCATAAAATTGGAAAAGGAAGAGACACTTCAGATCCTCGAAGGAAGAGATAAAATTATCGGGAAGGATATAGTACCAGTCGTAGGCTACCCCTTTCAGCGCCCCGACAAATAGTCTTGTGAGTAGGGCGTCCTCTTTCGGTAGGTGCCTGTGAGACTAGCAACCAACTTATTATTATTATTACTATTACCATTGTCACTTACTATATTAAGTTATACCTATACAAATATATCTAACCAAAACCCTAGAATATTGTGCTAATGTCATATTAAGTGTATTCATAATGGGAACTCATGCCAAACCAGGTTGTGAGAGGGGCTTGGTTGAAAACTGCCATAAGTTCAAATTTGAATACTTGGTCAGCCCATGCCAAACCGTTGTTTCGGATAGAACATATAAGAACATGAGCTTCCTCAAATCTTTAGTCTAATCAAGTCTCAATTCAAAAAACCAAATCCAAGCCTATCTAAAGCACTGTATATAAGATTAAGAGACCTATCAACTACTTTTCCCCAAACCCTAAGGGGCATTTGGTTCAAGTTTTTGTGGCTTGGGAATGGGTTTTGAATTCCTTACCCATGTTTGGTATGTTTAGGATTGGGAATGAGGAGGGAATATGAGGGACTTAGGGGGAAAGCTATTCCCAAGCCCCCCCTTGGGAATAGATTTTCTTTCCTAGGAATGATGTTTGGCTATTTTGTTTGGACGGTTATACCCTCTTTTTATTTTTAAATTTTCAACTTCTATCCCAAACATGTAAATCATCATGAAATTAATGAAAGTGTATTAAAGGAAAACTAAATAATTAATATTTCTATCCCTTTGTAAATCAAACATGGAGATGAAATTTTTAAAAATTTTGAACTAGCTATTCCCAACCTAACCAAACATGGGTATGGGAATGTTGAATTCCTTTCCCATGGGAAAGGAATTGAAAACCTATTCCTAGGAATACAAAAACTTGATCCAAACGAGCCCTAAGATCCCCTGCGCCTCTCCAGAAGTTGTGAAGACCTGGTACGAGAGGGTGTTCGGCTAGAAAGTTTTTCGATTCTTCAACCTGGTAATCAACCCTTCCCTCTCATCCTCCACATCTTCTGATTCTTAATACTATTTGATTTTACCATGCTTTCAATAGTATCAAGGGTAGTTGAGAATTTATCTAGAAAAACTAGTTGAAGAAACGACTGATTCTAGGATTAAAATATCATAGGAGTCTAAAGTATCATGGGCGGAAGGGATGAATAACTGATATGATATATATGTAACAGTTTGTATATAACTTTTGTAATGGACTAGAGTAGTGGTGGGATGGCATGTATCGGTAAGAATTGGTAGTGGAGGTAAATGTTACCCAGTTGATGGCTTACAAGGGGGATACTTCGTGTACCAGTCGTCACCTGACACGTTCATGTATCAGTTCACACGACAACTTCATGTGTCAGTTAATACATGGTGCTTTCATGTATCAATTTGGTGCACCAATGGCAAGGGAACCGGAGCACTCTGTGTCAACACTTGAAGAGGATATACTCACGTATCCGGTTTTACTGGACACAGAGTCAGGTAGCGGTTAATATCTGCCTAGGCACCAGTTAACACGAGATAGATAGTGGCCTAACCGAAAGTCCTAGGTAGGCTCAAAACAGAGGATACTAGTTGTGTATCCTGAAATGTGCATCATAGAGCTAGCAGTAGTCACTGTAACATGTTCTGAAACATTAGTCACCATACCCATTTGGCAAGCCCAACCTGTAGACATGCTCTAGGTGTACGTAACACCAGAACAATATGACCGTTGGACCTGCAGACATGTGCAAGTTATGGCAAGGGTATCTTGGTACATGTGTCAAAGTGTGAGGATAATGAATATATCTAGATGTCAATATAGAAAAGTTAAACTAAAATAGAGTATTACCTATTACAAACAGAACTATGGGGGTGTCCAGTTGTGTCGTGCAGAGGCAGCTAGGGTTCGGTACCCGAGTGTGGCGCATCCACTTAGTGTTCTAGCGTGTCCAGGTCGGGAGGGGTAATTAATAGTAGGTTCTAACAAAAAGATCTTCATTGCAATGTTTTAGCTGTTGTACATGTTAGAATTATGAATCTGTATCGGTATAGGTATCAGTATACCTATTGATTGGAATCCTTATTCGATATGGATGTATACATGATGAGAATCCTACCCTTTCACATACTCTCGATTCCCAAATAGGTAGATATCCATCAATGGATATTTCTCCTAGGTGAACATGTTTACAACAGTAGCAGTAAACCAGGAGAACTCAAAAGAGGACCTGGATACATCTGTTTACTACCAAAGCAAATATATATAGGTGACCAATGTATAAAATCAACAAAAAGAGAAATGAGAGTGCCTATGGTCAGTTGCACATCCACAGGCAACCTGGGTATACTAGAGCATGATTGCTTAATCCAGGTATGTAGAGCAATCTAGGGATGGGATTTCTTCTTGTACTTGTGTTCCTGTTTTAGTAAAGGTTTGGAATATATAGAGACTTCTACTTGTCCAGTCCTGTGGGCCAGGTGTTCTATAGCAACAATGGTAGTATGATCAATCATAACTCAGTATCATGAAACATCACAAGTGTACTGAAGGTGCGTATTGATCACCAACTGTTGTGAATTGGTCGTTTTTGAATTGCAGTCTAGGCTTAAATTGATATGGACCTTTCCGAGTTAAAAATAACACTCCACGTCGAGACTAGCTGTTTAACCCCATGAAATGGCATAGGTAGATTCTTTATAAATTATATCTGAAGGTTAAGATGCAGTCTTTTGTTAGTTGCATTCACTTTTCGATTCTGCCATGTTATATAGGGAGGTATGTATTTAGGGGTCAGTTGTTGTGGGTTCCCCAAGGGCGGGTCACAGGATCAAGTATTTGTAAGTTTAACATAGAGACACACTAAAGAAACATAATATAGACATAAGAGTAGAGTGGTAAGGATTCACCATAGGATATATATCGAGGAATGTGGATGCTTGTGGTATATTAGAGTACCACAGAATGCAGGAAAGATAGGTAGCAAGGCAAGTTTGGGAAGAGTGGAGCACAATACCTACTTAATTGAGTAAGAATTGGATATATGCATGAACTACAGTAGTGGGTACAAACTATAGTGTATACAAGAGGGAAAGGGTTATTGAAACTAGAAGTCATGTGAGGTGGTTGTCAATAGATATAGTGGGATGAACCTTAGAACTAAGTAGCAGCTAATAGAAATAGTTATATGGGTTAAATGTTATATATGGGGAAGCAAAGCCTACAAACTTGTTAGTCTAACAGGAAAATATTAGGGATTGCCTTTGATTTGCAAAGTACATCTATTTATTTAGTACATTCATAAAATAAGTTATATGGACTATGACTCCGTGCTTAACCTGTATCCGCAGCTTAGGACCATAGGCAAGTACATATACTGATTGCTTTCATTTTCTAGTAGTCTTTTCATTATATATTATATGCTTCTCCTGCTTGTTGACACGCTGGCTACACGAGGTAGTATCATAGACCTTTATGTTTTATTTTTTTGAGTACCATTCATATGTTTATCGCGTTCGTGACATGTTCGAGTCCATAGATACTAGTCGGGTGGGAAAATATCTGAGTAGATGTGTGAACTACCCTTTCCATCCCATTTGTCTATTTGTGACTAATAGCAGCCGCACACGACACGTGCGGGGTGCCGGATTTACCCCTAGCCGCTCACATATCGAAAGGGATATTTCAACACACTTAGATAGTTGTAAAATTCTTGGTTATTCTTATCGTCCTCACATCATGACATCCTGCTTACATGTTTCTTTCTAGTTGATATATTCTTTATAGAGATACATGTTCATTTCCTATATGCCATGTCATCAGTTTTCCTGCTAGTTTAATCTCACTGATTTTATCTATATGTTTTGTAAATTATATTATGTCTTGAATTGCCTGTCATATGTGTGCTTATTCCATTCCTGATTAGAAAACCAATATTTTTAGGTGATGAGTTAGAGGAGTTTATACCACTTACTATGAGAAGACAGTCGACCCTGATCTTGTCATACCGAAGGATTTAGATGCGGGGCTACCCTCCGCAGATGACTTTTAGTTAAATATTATTCAGTTGGGCCGGAGTTGCCTCCGGAAACCTTTTAGTTGTTATATTTTTATTTTTGAGGATTCTGTGAGTTGAGTAGAAGATATTCATTTAGTACATTTTGATATCTTTTTGAGACTATTTTATTTAGTATATTTTGATCTCTCTTGGAGACTGTCTCAGTTCATTCTTATCTGTCTCTCTTTTAAATATTATTCTGTATTGGACTTATCAGTTGATTTTGGATTGTATTGTGGAAATGCATAAACTGCATGGTTGTGTTGATAAAATATGGAGATGATTAGACAGCATTCTACTGTCGATACTGCGGTAAAGGCTGGACATACCCACGGCCTATGCCCAAATACTGGGTGCGGGTCGTGACATGTTTTTATGGTAGTCCATGCCGGTCCGTTTTCGCAAAGAATGCGAAACTAGTATTAGTACTTAAGTTAGATGTACTACTGTAGGCCTGCGAATAGGATTAGATTTTAAGGACCATCTACACATGTTTAAAATCGTTATTAACCTCCATATTTGATTTCAACTACTCCTTTAATCTGCATTCTGTTTGAATCTTCATACCGACTAATGATTTCCTTTTTGTTGTAGTTAAATAGATTCTCAAGACAGGAACACTGCTCTTGTGAATACCCCATCAACCGTCGGCGGATCTTCCGCGGACGGGACCCCACTGACCCATGGTGGCCAGTTTCTTATCTGGGCGAGACGTCACAGTCGCAGACCTCGAGATTTTGCCAAGACGATATCTCGCCACCCTCCACAGTTTCCTCCGCCGACCCCACCACCAGCACTAGTTCTTCCTCCAGCAGCCGTTCTGCATCCAACACCTGTCCTTCCTCCAGCACCTGTGCTGAATAATGCTTCACTCCTTGGGATCTTCTAGCAGCTCATCTCTTCCCAAACGGAGTAGGCCAACATCTTCTCCGACACCTTGAGAGAGGCTCTTCAGACAAGAGATGCTCTCCGATCGCGCCCTGGAACTTTCAATAATTTCCTGGACCTTAGGCCCAAGAAATTCTATAGAATGGACGGGATTCTCTATGCGGATGAGTGGTTAGAGAACGTGGATCGATTTCTTCAGACGGCTCGAGTCCCTGAAGACCTGAAGATCGAGTCAGCCAACATGCAGCTTTACAATATCGCCCGCACATGGTATAGAGCCCCGATTTACTGCACCAGATGTGACTTGGGAAGAGTTCAAGGAGTCGTTCAAGAAAAAGGTCTATCCCGATGTAGCGCGAAAGGAGTTAGAGAGTGAGTTCGAGAACCTAGAGCAGGGCAACCTCACTATCGACGAGTACAGCATAGAGTTTTCCCGCCTCAGCCGTTTCACAGATAGCATGACCCCTGAAGGCAAAGCCAAGAAGTTCAAGAAGGGATTATCACACAAGATTCACCTAGCCATCGCCACCAGTCAAGCCACAACCTACGAAGGGATATTGAAGGTCGCACAGGCGGTAGAGAAGGAGTTGAATCACAAGCAAAAGAGAGACTAAGACGCATATGGAGGAGGCAGTAGCCAATCATGATCGACGAAACATTCAAATACTCCAGGGAAGCCCGCAACACAGCAGTATCAGCCGCAGCCCCATTTTCAGCAGCAACAGTTCCAGCCTTTTGGTAGAGGTCCAGCACACCAACAGCACAATCCTCCGGTTCGAGCTTTCCCTTCGCAGCAGATTCAGCAAAGACAACCAGCTCTCCCCTGTGGCTATTGCAAGAAGAAAGGACATATATAGAAGGTATGCAGGAGACGAATAGGAGTACGCTTATTTTGTGGTTCGAGTGCGCACCAGATGAGGAAGTGTCCAGCCGCACAGATTCGTGCAGCTCAGAAGATAGCTTCCGCCCCGTGAGCACCAACGAGACCTGCGATAGTCCAGCAGTAGAGAGGGCCCCTGCCCACACAGCAGCAGTGCTTTGTCCAACACCAGTAGCAGGGCAAGGCTTTTGCCATAGCGGTCGCAGAGGCAGAAGCATCTCCTGATGTGATAGCAGGTTCCATTCTTCTCGAATCTTTTTCAGCTATTGCCTTGTTCGATTCTGGTGCCAGTCATAGCTTCATATCTGTAGCCTTTGTTTTTAGACATAATATTGTATCTGAGCCCTTAGATTGCAATTATAAAATCTTGACTGGCGGAGGCATTATCCTAGTCAAGGATATTTGCATCCGGCGCCGTATTACCTTAGGGGCAGAGAATTGTGCACTAGTTTACTCGTAATGCCACTTTCGAGCTTTGATATAGTGCTTGGCAAGAATTGGTTGAGTAAATATCATGCCATCATTGATTATCGCTGCCGATGTGTTGTGTCTAATCCGCCTAGAGAGACCATGTTTGAGTTCGCTAGAGGAGCAGTGGAGCAGCTTAGCGAGGCTATTTGTGGAACAATGGTAGAGAAGAAAGAGGTACCCCTGTAGAAGAATGGAAATGAACAGGAAATTCTATACGGCTCAAGATTAGGAGAGTTTCAGGCGGCTCAAAAGTTCATTAGAGTTGCATGCAGCTCAGAAGTCCCCAGCGAGCCACGTGACCTTATGTGGTTCAAAAAGTCCTTCACAAACCGGTCGTAATTAATTTATGTAGCTGGCTCATTTAATGCCCTGATGCGAAGCGATAGCTCTGACACGAAGGTTTGACAGCTCTGACATAAAGCTGCAATAATAACTCTGACATAATGGCGTGCTCCTAGGGAAACAAAGAAAATCTCTATAGCTGGCACGATCCACCGAATTCCAAAGCACTTTATTCCATGCGGCTCTGACACGTGGCCATCCTTATGCGGTTCAGTTGGAGGCCACCCCCATGCGGCTACTACTCCTATGCGGCTCGGATCATGGGGGCCACCCCCATGCGGCTGCTACCCCTATGCGGCTCAGATCATAGGGCTACCCTCATGCGGCTCAGATTAAAGAATTGCCATGCGGTTCAGATATGCCCACCCCTATGCAGCTCAGATCATAGGGCCACCCTCATGCGGCCCAGATTAAAGGATTGTCATGCGGTTCAGATAAGGCCACCCTTATGCGGTTCTGACACGAGGCCATACTCATGCGGCCCAACCATGACAGTCCTCCATGCGGCTCGCAGCAGTTGGGACACATGGCGGGAGCTGATCGAATCTTAATAATTCATATTTATTGTAGTCAATGAGGGACACGTGGCGGGAGCTGATCGAATCTCAATAATTTATATTTATGAAGGACACGTGGCAGGAGTCGATCAAATCTCAATAACTCAGATTTGCTGCAATCAACATAACCGTCCAGATTTGGTCAAATTCCAAACAAATCAAATTTATTGCAATCATCATAATTACCCGGATCAATCCCAACAAATAATGCAGATTTGTTGCAATCAACATAAAAGCAAGATCAGGGCAAATCTTAACAAATCCTTGGCCGCCTTCTGTTTAAAGTGCAATCATTACAAACCCTAATTATCACACCCCACTCCTATAAATAGCAAGGTGCCATTCCCTTGCAAAAAGAGGACAGAGTGGACAAGAGGAGAGGACATAGAGAACAAAAGAGAGCACAAAGATGTACGTATAGAGCCAGACAAAGAGAGATCCACATTCGGGCAAGAGCATTTCTTCTCCGGAGCCGAAGCTGCGTCCGATCGTCCAAGGAGTAAGGCAGAGCTGCCGTCGCTTTCCGAGCCTCTACCGTCACCTCCCAGAAAAAAAAACAATTGTACTTAGATTGCTGTACCTAGGTTTTCGTCTCTAGGCTTTCTTTGTACAAGCGAGTTTGTATTGTAAAGTAAAAGTCCAGTCCTCCCATAAAACTGTTCTGTTCTTTTATAATCAATGGCAAACACGATGGCGACTCTGCTCGGGACTAACTTCTCCATGGCTGAGGAGTTGGTGACACAATCGGACGCAGCCAAACTTGGCTCCACTCAACAAATACTGGTCGCCCGGTTCGACCAACACGCATTTGAAGAAATGCTCTCCGACGGGAGCGCTGGCCCGGTCCAGCGACGAGCACGCACGAAGAAGGGCCGCAGGGAGTGGAGGCCCAAATTATTCGCTCCTCCCCAAGCTCTCGAAGGAGTACTCTCTGTTGCCCAAGACGGCGGAGAAGACTCTCTTACGGCCCCACTTCAGACCATAAAGGACTCTGCTGTCCCCAAGTCTGGCAGAGGAAAACACTACGATGCTGGACTTGCAGGGGCAAAGGGTAACTCTACACGGTCCAGGAAGAAGCCGCAGAAGGGTGCTAGCCGCATGAAGACTCATGCGGCCACAAAAGCTTGCCGCAGACAGAAGGTTCATGCGGCCAAAATTGCCAGCCGCATAGAGGATGCTCATGCGGCCACTATGACTTCCAGTCGCATGGAAGAGGCCCACGCGGCCACTATAGCTCCCAGCCGCATGCAAACTGCCAGCCGCATGCGGGCTGCTTATGCGGCCACAAATGCCAGCCGTATGCAGGCAGGCTATGCAGCTAAAAATTTTAGCCGCAGGCCATCTGCTTCATGCGGCTCGGGCTCAGTCTTCGACCGCCTCTCAGGCGATCCTGATCCCAGATGCTCTCATGTGCCAGTCTCTGTGGACTCTTCCTACTATGCACTCTCAGGTGCTAGAAGGAAGAAGTCTCGGGCAGCGCGGGCTCGTCGAGCACAGACAGCTGTCCCAACTTCTGACAATCAGGGCGTCCTGCTGACTATTACGCGGGCCCCTGATGGAAAGTTGTATAAAACTACCCATGTCCAGCCCCCGGCGGCCAACGAATGAGATAGTTATCAAGAAACTCCCAATAATGATCAGGGGCGAGTACTTTTACTACCCCCACATCAGAGAGCAGGCAGGATGCCAACACACTCATGTGCTCAGAACCCTAGGCTCATAAAACGGGTGACTTGTGCAACATGATTTTTCACAAATACAAGAAAAGAGATGAAGACTTGGTGTGCAGAGAGTCCTTCCAAGGACATCGTTGCACTCAAAGTCATTGTCAACTGCTGCTGCAGCAAGGCAGCCATACAAGAATACCGGCGATCCGTCTTCCAACGACTGTAACACCCAAGCTCAGAAGACGAGGTGCTTCTCGTCACCTCCTGCAATTCTGCTCACAAGATCCCTAGCAACGGGAGAGGGAAGAAAACAAACGTCTCCAGCCCAAAAATCTCAACCAAGAAACTCTCTTCTAAGCGGTTGTCCACGACCGTTACGGGAGGAGTTTTCCAACGTACTCGCTCAAAGACGAAATCTGCCACACTTGGAGATTCGTCGTCCACATCTCTGGGAGGCGCTGGAGTCGGGGGTAGCACCCCTCCAAACATCCACGATAATCCGGTGTTCCAAGAAGATAATCCAGGGGAAACGGCTCCCTCAACAGATGCAGCAAGTTCCGACGTCCCCAAAGATGTCCACAACTCTCAAGACAAGACAAGCTCTGAAGCTGGGGGTACCACTCCTTCTGAGTCCGAACCAGAGGAGAACATTCCCACATACCCTAACGATTTCTCTGTACAAGGGTATGACTCAGAGGGCGCGTCCTCCACTATTCCTTCCATCTCTCCTCATGTAAGGACGGTGTTCATGACGGACAGCAACCAAGATGGTCCCAGTGATCGCCAACTCATCGACACTTTGGAGGCCATACTGCATACCTTGGTCAAGTCCGTAGACGAGATGAAAACGGCCCTTCCAACTCTGCAAGGAAGGAAGCCTGGCCAAACAAACAAGGGACCCGCGGACAATACGGACTCAAACTCAGCCGCACCAAACCCGGGTGATAATCCTCCTAAAATATCGGCCCCCACCGCTGCAGATGAAGCCAGAGAGGCCAGAAGAGAGGGCCAGGAGCTCCGGGCCATGTTCTACGCCCGAGAAAACTGTCAGGACCTCAGGATACGACAACCATATCCTACTGCATGGAGAGATGTGCCCTTCCCACCAAGATATAAACTATTCAACATCAATCCGTATGATGGGAAAACATTTGCAAGCAGGTACATCACATACTTCGAAGTCACAACCGACCATCTGCCTCATGACGATACCATCCTTACACGATTGTTCACTGGAGCGTTGGAAGGGTCGCCTTCGACTGGTACCGCAACTTGTCGGACAACTGTATTCATTCCTTCGCCGGCTTCAAACGTATATTCCTGGAGAGGTTCTACGAAGTAGGACAAGACGTGACAATGTCCACCCTCATGGACGTTGTTCAGGAAGAAAAGGAGCTGACAAGGAACTATATCGAGCGGTTTCGTCAAACCGCGATGAAGTTGCCTTCCGGTAACCCTGATTCCTCCTTAATTGAAATTTTCCAAAAGAGGCTGCTTCCCACAATCAGCCTCTAGATGGGCGAAAGTCAGTTTAAGGATTGGAAGACGTTCATCATCAGTGCCACTAGCGCAGAAGACAAGTTGAAGAAAGCTCGCCAACTAGGATTGCATGTCTCGGAAGGAGAGGACAAGGGCAAACGCCCTAACACCAACAGCAACAATATTGGTAACCCCTCCAACAATCGAGACAACAAGGGCAAACAAGCTATGGTGGCCGACACAGCTCCGAAGCCTGAACCGAAGCCGACAGAGAAGTAGTGGCCTCAGATGACCTACTCTTTCGAGGACGGCCATGTCACGCCCATCTTGCGCATGCTCATACAAGGAGGTCAAATTCAGCTCCCTCCTCCAAGGCGTGAACCTCATTCTGCAGAAATGGAAAGCCCCAAGTACTGCCAACCATCGCTATGTCCACCATGCCACACAAGACTCCTACCAACTGAAGCGATACATCCAGCATCTCGTCGATTCTAAGGCCTTAGCCATTGATTTCGAAGAGGTGACCGTGGCAGCCAACATGGTGTCAGTACAGTTCGACAGCTTCCCTCTGAAAAAGACTTAAGATGGAGTAGTGCCCGTCCCTAGAGCAAAGATGGAGGTCACTAACCTTCCACCTCCTCGAGGCCAGGATACTGGTCTAGTACCCCTTACCACATCACGAGGGAAGGTCATGTGGGTCCATCCGGACCTGGTACCTGAAGTGACTCAGCCCGGACCACCCTCCACCAGCAAGAAAAAGAATAGAAAAGTCAAATCATGCTGCACAACCTCGACAGAGGTCAAATAAGTTACTGCTGTTATTACCCGATTCGGCGCACAAACCCAACCTCCACCGAGTAACTCGGCTGAAGATCATCAGCCGACAGCTGCTGATGCTCCAGGACCTTCTCAGCCTTCGACGACCGACAAGCCTAGGCCGAAGGAGACTCG
This sequence comes from Iris pallida, assembly GCA_029216955.1. Classification (NCBI taxonomy): domain Eukaryota; kingdom Viridiplantae; phylum Streptophyta; class Magnoliopsida; order Asparagales; family Iridaceae; genus Iris; species Iris pallida. Next base: position 826 of record JANAVB010026020.1, on the reverse strand, counting down.
CTTTGACAAACCGCTCCAAAGAGAGACGCCTCAGGGGCTGGAGAGGCCCTACAACTTTGACATCTTGGCACAATTGGCCAACACACCGGCCAAGTTATCACTATACGAGCTCCTGAGACTCTCCAAATATGTTCGCGTCGCACTGAGTGAGGCACTCCAGAATGCCGATGTATATCTGGCTCAGTCCAATCTCACCGGGGAGAGCTCACCTGCAGATCTTCAAGACAGCGCTTGCACGGGTGCAATGCCTAACATTGTCTTCACTCCGCAGGATATGCTTATCAAGGCCAACCTGCACGATCGCCCTCTGTATTATACTGGGTATATTGGCGATATCAAGGTGGATCAGATGCATATTGATCGCGATTCTTCCATAAGCATCATCCCGAAGAGCCTGCTACACCATCTGCACATTCCAATGCATCGCCTGATGCCGACAAGCACCGCCATCAGCGGTTTTAATTCAGGTAGAAGCTATCCGATCGGGAAAATTTGCTTGAAGTGCCAAATCGGCGACCTTCAGTCTGAAGCGACCTGTTATGTTATAGATGCGGACACTTCCTATAATATTCTCCTGGGGCATCCTTGGATACACGATTACATGATCGTGCCTTCCACACTGCACCAATGCTTCAAGTACGTCAATAAGCATGCTTCGTGAGGACAGAATTTGCCGACGTCGATCCCTTTAAAGGGGTTGAATCCTACTACTCAGACTCATGCTTGTACGATAAGTCGAAAAGCACCTTGTCGAAGGAGATACTCAAGCTTAAACTAAGGTGGCAATTGGATTGGAAGAACCTTTGACAATCCACCTTCAAGCCCG